>VZSF01007799.1:64607-123093 GCA_013398295.1 Chionis minor | reverse complement strand
GCCTCCGCGCTCCGAGACTACCGGCGTCTCGCGCGAGCTGGTAACGGCGCCTCGGGGGGGCCGCTCCCCTCAGCCCCGCCCCGAATGTAGGTGACGGGGTGACGCCAGCGCGCTGGGCTCCGCCGGCCCAGCCGGCTCGCGAGCCGAGGATTGAAGCCACCGGGTGGCCATCTTGGGTTTGGGAGTATAGCCGCGGGGTGGGGTTTCCCGCGCCGGCCATCTTGAACGGGAGAGTGAAGCCGCGCCGGCGGCCATCTCTGAGCCGGGCGGCCGTGCCCTTCCCCGAAGGCGCCCCGGATGCCTCCTCCGAGCGCGCTGGCGCCGGCTCCCCTCACCAGGCGGGGACCGGCCGCCCTAAACCAATAGGGCCGCGCCAACCCCTCCGCCCCGCCCCGCCCCTTGCGGCGGCCGCCAATCAGGGCGCGGGGAGCGCGGGGGTGACAGGTGGGCGGGCCCGGCTGGGGGCGGTGGAAGGACGGCGGGTCGCCGAGGGACGGAGCTGCCGGCACCCGCTCGCCCGCCGATCCGCCGCCCGGCCCCCCGCGCTGTCCCGACATGGCGGCCGCCGTCGCGGGGCTCCGCGCCTCCTACCACCGCCTGCTCGACCGCATCGAGCTCATGCTGCCGCCGCGGTTCCGGCCCTTTTACAACCACCCGGCAGGTAACGGGGCCTGACGGCTGCCGCCGCCGCCGCGCGAGGGGGCCGGGGGCTGAGGGGTCACCTTGGCCCCCGGCTGGGTCCCCGGGAGAGGAGCCGGGGGGCGGCGGGACGCGGCGGGGCTGCGGGGGGGGGGGCGGAGGCGGAACCGGGGCCGCGGGGTCGCGCCTCTGTGACCGCGATTCTGACACGGGGAAAGGTGCCGAGGGGCGGGCTCCTGCTCGCCGGCGGAGCGCTTCTTTTCTTTGGAAAGGAAAAAGGAAGAAAAAAACCAAAATAAAACCCAGACGCGATGTCGTTGCTGCCGTCTGCTGCGATGCCCGGGCGTACGGGAGCGTCGCTGTCACCTCACCCCGCGGTTTGAGCGCGGGGGAGCGCTGGGCTGCCCGACCGCGGTGCAGGGGGTGCGGTGGGCTCCAGAGGGGCCCGGAGGCTTCGGCAGCCGCTTCTTTGGACTGGCTGCGCTGAGAAGGCAGAGGGGCCCGCGGGAAGGGCTTCCCATCTGAACGTGTGCTCTGGTTTAAGCCCAGCCGCTGGTCGCTTTGCTTTATTTTTCCTTTTGCTGAGCCCGGCGCTCCTACCACAGGCAGCCCGTGCCCTTTATGAATCCACTGTCGGAGTTGAAGGGCTCGAGTGTCCGTGAAATGAGCTACCCTTACCTGACCTAAAGCTTACCTTTACTTGAGCAAACATGGCTTTGTGTGTTACGGGGGTGGGGGGGAGAACTTCTTGTAAAATGATCTGCTTCAGTGCCATTTAGGTGATGTTTGTCGTGTAAACAAATTGCATAGGGTAGTTAAAAAGAGGGCTCGATAAAATGCAAAAATTCCATAGGCTGCTGTTCCCACTGTTTTGTTTCAGTGTGATACGCATCCTTGACTCTTCACCTACCTGGAATATGCGCTGTGAAAATGGACTTTAGTTTTCAGTCGGTTGCTCCATCCTCCCATAATGGTCCTCTCTTGAAATGAAAGTTGTTGCTTTAAAGAAACCACAGTTAAAGAGTGAAAAACTGCAGTTATCAAAATATCTGATTTGTACTGAATTCACTAGACCAAT
The DNA here is from genome assembly GCA_013398295.1 of Chionis minor. NCBI lineage: Eukaryota > Metazoa > Chordata > Aves > Charadriiformes > Chionidae > Chionis > Chionis minor. The sequence goes on along the minus strand of VZSF01007799.1, from coordinate 121,376 downwards.
ATATATGTATTTTTAACATGAACGTAACTTTTGTTTTTAAAGAGTCAATATGCCCAGTGCTTCCATTGTAAAGGTGCCAAGCCGTCGAGTGCTGCACTCATCCTGTGTGAAAAGTGGCAGTTTGCAATTGCTTTTATGGAAAACAAGGCATGGCGAGTGACGGGACCAGCTATGTTTGTTCTTCATCAGAGCTGTAGTATTAATTGAAAAAGGCTTGGGAGGTTCTCTTGCAGTGCTTTTCACAGAACTGCTTGTGGGCTAACTTTTGTTCACCATCATAATGTTGAAAACAATAAAAAAAAAATCCGGTTTTAGGGACTCTGCTTATGTGTGTATATATATATAGCTGCCGTAATCCATACTGATGGCATAAGTGAGAAAAGCCACAGAGCAAGCAGGTATTGAAACGAAGCAGGTATCAAAACAGAACCTGTTTCAGCCTTAAAAGTCTTGAAGGTAGGTCTGTGAGAAAGTTGTGCAATGGATGTCACAAAACAAGTTGGTTAATCATGAAAAGGTGGTTAATAATGAAAGGCTCACATTTTATCTCTGGTGATATCTAAGTTTCTAGTCTAATTTAGGAATATAAGTGTCATTATCATGAAGTTATAAATCACTTGTAAGAAATGAAGAACAATGCTTACTTCTTTTCTGGCACAAAGAAAGCTTCCAGTAAAATAATTGAGGCTCGGTCTGAAAAGCTGTTTCTTTGGCTGGTGTTGCGTAGAGCAAGGCTGCCGGAGGACAACAAAGAGTGTGGGTACAGCACACCAACTTCCCTGGCTGCTGCAGGGCAGGGAACATGGCTCTTGGCAGCCACAGGGGAGCATGGGCTGAGCTTGTACTCCCTCTCCTTTGGCCTGTTTGATTCACTTTGACTGATTAAACTAAACTCTCCAGGACAAAGACTTCTTACATTCAACTGAAGTCATAAATTCTATAAACTGCTCACACACGTGATATCCAGATTAGCCTCTGGTATGTCCCTGCTCTGATGTGCCGCTGTCAAATTCACCCTTGAAAAATTCTGGGTGTCAGGATCTGGGAAGAGCTTACTGGCGTGCCTCCAGGAGAGATGTTCCACTTACAGCGTTTGATGCGTTCCCTTACAACAAGCTTGGCTTTGTACCTTACTTGTCTTCAATTGTTTCTTACTTTTGTGGTCAGCACTTTTAAATTACCGAGTTATCTATTATTAATAAAAATCAGTCTTATTGAAAATTCTACTAGTTGTTTAGGGAATGTCAATTTAATAATTTATACTCACACCACACTCTCCAGTTCTCCAAATCTGTATTTGTGTTTTAGAAGAAAATAGAAGAAGCAGCTACTTCTGTGGGACCTCTGTAAGACTGATACTGACATACTAAGTAGCTGCCTAAGAGAACAGGAACTGAAGTTTACATCTTTCAAGGATTAATATTGAGCTGTATTTATTCAGCAATATTAGACAGTTTTAGTGGCTACACAACCCCATGCATCCTAAAACAAGCCAAATCCTGTGTAGGTAGAAATGTTCAGTTATCCAAGCGAAAAGTAATGTGCTAGTAGTTATTAACTGCAGTTTGAAACTTGATCGCGCTCACAAGCGGTTTGGGTCTAAGAGGGCTTTATGCAAAGCTGCCAAGCCAGTTTTTGTTGCATTCTGCGCTACAGTTGCCCTGCCCTTTTTATAGGGCTTAGTTGGCTTCAAGGTGATGGAGCAACTGATATTTGTTAGCAGTTAGTCTTATCCCCCAAATTACGAGTTGCTTCACAGGTGCTTGCTGTAGAAACCTGATGTTTAATTTTTTCCCAAGTCAGAGTTTTAAACCTGAGGGTGCTTAAAACAGGGAGTATAAATAGTTACTGCAAGACCTTTTCAAGGATGAATTGTTAGTGAAAAATTAGCTCACGTAAACACTAGGACTTTGATTGCTTGCTTTTTATCTTTTATATTTAAAAACTTTACTCATAATATGTAACATATTACGGTGAAAACTTGGCTTCATCTTGCACGTTATCAGAGTGCTGAGCAGTGGCCTGGCGAGACCTAAAACTTAGTGTATTTTGATGAAATCAGAACCAGTGTCCTGACCGTCTCTCAGTGTGGTGCATTGATACTTTGGATCGTGGTCTCTCTTTTAAGACTTCAAGCAGTAGTCCTAGATTAATGATTTCTGGCATGGCTGGCAGCCTGCACATTGTAGGCATGGCATTCCAGTACTTTGTTTTAACCAACCAGTTGTCATTTTAGCATAGCTGTAAGATATGTCTATTTGTAAGAGAGATGTTTGGTTCCCCCCGCCCAGATGCCATTCCATTGATTTTTCTCCCTTTCTTCTGTAGACTTGCACCTCTTTCCCCATAATCCTCCTTTGCCTACTGGTAGATTACTGGGGTGTGGGGTTGATTGGGTGGGAAGCATTGTTTCTGCTAGAAAGACATGGTTATTCAGAGGTGCAGATTAAAGGTGAATGAGGACGCTGTTCTTGAATGAGGACAGTTACTGCTACTTATGTCCATGATTCCTGCCCTTGCTTTAATCACGTATTTCCACTGAGCAGCCTGTCTTCTGTGGCATCAAAAGATGGGCTGTGGTTTGGGAAGGGAAAGAGGGACTGACTTGTTATAGGACCAGTAATAAAATATTTTTGGGTTTTAGTTTACAAGGTTCAGTTGACAAAGATTTTACATACTAATTCTGTTAGTCCAGCTGTAGAGTAGCTTTTAATCACTATATAGAAACTGTCTTCACTACTCCTAGGCCTTATCCTAACTCTCTTCATTATAAATGCATTTTGCCTGCTGTAGTGTCCTTGGTTGCATAAAAATGGAAATACAAAATCCTACTCATCTCTTGCAGAAATGGGTGGACTGATTACACCATTGACGGTTGATGAACTAAAGAGTATTAGGTGATAAAGCTCAGCTTGTACAGTGGTAGAAACTGTGCTAATATACACAATTCATTATTTTAAAAAACAAACAAACAAAAAAACCAGACCAAAACTTACCAGGGTTATTAAAACAGCCACATCTCACTGAATAATTTAACTTTTTTTCTTTTTTCCCCCCTTCTTCCTCAGGTCCCAAAACAGTGTTTTTCTGGGCACCTATTATGAAATGGGTAAGTATAAATATGCCAACTGGTGTCTGGATGTCAGTCAGAGGGCAATCTGCAGCAACCCATTGAGCAAGCGAGCAGTCGTTTCCCAGCAGATATCTGAGCCTACAGAAAGATTTAATGCCAAGGCTCTAATTTTTAACATACAAGGAGGAATCAAATTAGTCTTAATGACATATAGCACGACATGCAAGGGATACAGCAGGGGAAAAATGCTTTGTGGAAAAATTGTACTCTTCACTGAAAGTTTCACAAAAGCTTTCTCTTGTAAAACACTTAACTGTTGCTCAAGGTGGGCATGAGCTAGCATATAATTCAAAACTCTTAAAGCAGTTACTTCTTCTGAGATTGAGGAATTTGAAGACTATCTTAAGGAAACCAATTCCTAAGCCTCAAAGTTTGAAGGCATGTTAAAGCATGTCAGAGCGCAAAGTAATCTTGAGAAAACAATAGCAGCCACTGCCTAAAAAAGAAAAACGGCAACTGCCATTTTGGCTATCTGCTCTCTGCTTCCTGTGCAGTTCTGCTTCCCGCTTGGTTACATGCCTTGGCCATGTTCCTGCACAGGTGAAGTATATGCCTCCTAATTCACTGATATGCCTCCTGGTTGTTGTTTGGTACAGATAAAATAAATGAGCTCTAAAATCATAAAGCTCTTTGATCTCATTTGAAAACAAACAAGGATATAACGTGCTCTTCTGATTGCCAGCTGGTTGGTAAGTTTGCCATCGCGAATCCCAACTTTTTACAGGCTGCAAGCAACACATTACAATCGAAGATGCAGCTCAGTTTCCTTGTCAATCTAAACCAGAGCTGCAGTAACCGTGGTTAACCTTCCCTTTTCTCAGAGGCTCTCCAGGCAACGTGCTCTTCGAGCCTGAGTGTACGGGCAACTCTTCTGAGCAGGCTGCTGTCAACTGCTGCTGTAACAAAAGAGCTTATACACGGATGCTTTTTCTTGTGTGAACGTGCAGGAAGGCCTCTTTAAGCTCTCAGTGAAGAGAAGTTAAAAGACTTTCCCCCTGCACGGCAAAGGCGCATTTGCTGCAGTTACCCATGTGTGCTGGAATTCTGTACCTCCCTGGCGCTACCGCAGCAACATCAATCCCAGAACTGGGGCAGCACGTGGAAGTCTCTGCCCTTGAAAACTCGCTTCTTGATTGGAGCCAAAGGAGTCCTTAGTGGCAGTCAGTGAATTAAAAGCATTAGGACTCTTCTTATTTGTGGGATTTTGGTGGGGGTTTTGTGTGAACTCCTGTAAGATGAACATGAAATTGTATTTCCAGTAGAGGGCAATAACACAACAAAACAAATCAAGCAGTGTGTTTGCTAGTAATGTCAAGTAGATCAGCCAAGCTGCTCCTCGCTTCACCTGGAATTTTTCTACTTTTACTGAAATGATATTAACAAAGAATCACTTTTACGTCCTCAGATGAAGCTGAGTGAAGATTATATGGTGTCACACCTGCATCTTTACCAGCAGTATCTTATCCCAAGCTTTAGAAAGAAGGGCCTTGTTTAGATAAGCTTCTACTTGTTGCATGAAAAACAGTTTTGTTTTTCAGCTGCGTTCTTAAGCAGCTGTGCTTAAATTAACCTTATTCTTAAACTAATACGAAATTGCCACTGTCTGGGATTTTATTGCAAGCCAGGTGCACCCCCTAAAACTGTGTTCTTATTCCTACCACGAGGGACCAGAAGTGGATGGTGTCTCTGAGAGTCTAATTACTCTGCTTATATAATGCATCCCATCTCCTGCATAATGCATATAGACTAAGCACTGAGCTATGAAGCAACTTCTGCTTGTAAAACATTTGATCTGTTACCGGAGGTCCTGGCACTGGACAAGCACTCACTAAATTTCTCTTTACAGGGTTTGGTATGTGCTGGAATGGCTGATATGACGAGGCCAGCAGAAAAGCTCAGCACAGCGCAGTCTGCAGTACTAATGGCCACAGGTAAAGCCAGAGTTACTCCATGCTTTTACACAGCACCCTCTCGAAAACTGTATCCGCTTCTTTCCCAATTCTCCATCGATACTAACCAACTTCTATAATTTGCTAGCTCTCGCTATTGCTGTCACATAATAGACCTATTGTTATAGTTCTGTGATTACGTAACAGTTTTCTACATGTGTCTTAATTTGGAATTGTCTAGAGCAAGTTGTTATGAGTTAGGATATGAGTTTCATCTCTTAAGTTACAATGATACCACTCGTTCCATTAAGTGACCTCTTTTGCTTCAGGTCAAGTAATTTTGAAATCAGTCCAGGATATAGTGATTTTTTTAGAACAGACTTTAAGGGATTAAACAATGGTAGGGTAATTACAGTAACATAACTAGAAACAATTTCCATGTGTTAAAAGAACTTTGAAGCAATGGGACGCGGCCTGCTGTACTGCTCTCTGCCATGGATTTTCACACTAGCAAAAGCAATATTCCATGTTCAAGGTGTTCTACCAGGTCTTGTCAGGGGTGGGACTCGGTGGCAGCTAAAGCTGAAAATCAGAATTATAGCTGCCGGTTTCTTCCTTCTCTGGACTCTATTTTGATATCTGACACAGTGGTGTGCATTTTGCATTATATGTAAACCATTCTTGACTGGTAGATTCTGTCATCTCTAAACTGGTGCAGCAAGCGTGATACAGTAAAATGTTACTACCCTGCAACTGTGCTGGAGAATTAAGGTTAAGACTGCTGTAGAGTACAGAGGATCTTTGTTTGATGATAAGACTATGATTGACCTTATTGTCTAGTTACTTTGGAAAAATGCAGTATGTACCCATAGCTTTCCCACTGACACTTGATGCGCTTTTAACCGAGAAATGGCTAGTTATAAGAAAAGCAGTTGTCTAACGTGAAGCTGTAAAACTTGTTTACTTAAACTGGCCTGTGATTTTGTCTCCGAACTTAGGGGAACCAAGGGAAGTGAATATTTCACTTTAAAGACTTAACATCTTTAAACTTTCCCTTTCATTCAACAGGCCTTATTTGGTCAAGGTACTCTCTAGTTATTATTCCTAAAAACTGGAGTCTGTTTGCTGTGAACTTCTTTGTTGGCTGTGCTGGTGGCTCCCAACTCTTCCGAATATGGAGGTATGTATTAAGAAGGGCTACTCTACATACTATAACTAAGCATTCACACCACCCAATCTTAACCAGGAACTTGGAATTTCTGCCAGCCTCAATGTCAGTGCAACAGGCAAGAGGAACTGAACAATTAATTAAACATTGCAGAACTTCTTTGCTACATTACTGAGCGGGACTGAAGCTTTAAATATTTTCAGTATAGCTACAGCACCTTTTAAGGACTGCTCTGTGTAAGCTGTAGTTCCTGCGTCTAAGGCATTCTTTTGAAGTTGTAGGTCTGACTGACAAACAGCCTAGACTTTCCCCTCCTCCTAAGCTTTGCACTTCTGTCAGCTTCCAGTGTTGAATCATGTCAGTTCCAGCTGGATCAAAGGGTTCCTAGGCAGAGGAGCATTTTTTTTTTTTAATAATTATTTCTAGAGGGAAAATGTGGAGTTCTCTGGCTTCAGCACTGGCAAGGAATGAGGCAAACTTAGCAACTGATTTGGAACTTCTTACAAGAACTAAAGTATCCTATCCAGACTTTCCACCCTCAAGTTCATTGTCATTTTAAACCTTCTCTGCTGAACAGATTGTTAAGCAGACACTGTTATTGTAACTGGTGTTCTATTCTTAGTCTGTGCTTTTTTTTTTTTTTCCCCCTATAGGTATAATCAGGAGCTAAAAGCAAAACAACAGCAGCTGCAGCAAAGAGATGCTTAACCCAACAGGTCAAATGCAAGAACGCACAATCCCTTCCCCATGGGACCTAGCTTCACTAATTTTAATCTTTTTTTCTTTTCCTCTGAGAAAACGAAAGAGGAAATTTAAATGTCTAGAGAGCAGGTGTTTTCTAAGTGCAAATAACAAAGTATCTCCATACATTTAAATAAAATGCAACCTTTTAAACTGAAGTAAAATTGTGTGTCTTATATTGTCTCTTTCAAAGAAACTGTTTGTGGATTGTGCTTTGAATGAGTTGCTGGACCCCACCTTATCTGACTGTGCTGAATTGTGCCGGGAGTGACATGGTGCTGGTGACAGTCAGTGACAGTCAGCCAGAGCCTCAGACTGAAGTAATCTTCTTTCATGTCACAGTCAGACCCGTGTGAGGTTTTTTACCATGCATTTAGTAACCAACAACAGTAGCATTTGCATTTCATTCCCTGATGCTCTTCCCTGGTGTAGCATAAGGATATTCTTTTCAGCTTCAGCTATGCATATCTTCATTTGTTTCCCAGCCACCACTGTCTTTAACAAGAGGAGGGCAAACTTGTATGTGCCACCAGTATTTTAGCTTCTGTCATCTTTTGCAACTAGAAGCAGAAGATTGGGTGCATTTAAGTATCTGGTTCTTGGGACTTGGGAGTGTGAAAAATAAATAGCCAAAACTTCTCTTACTCACTTTGCACCCCCTCCTTAAGTACATCCAGATGTCCTGTGATGGTGTGTGATCAGGAAACATGTACATGTCAGCTTTGGAGGCAGTGGTCTGCTCCCGTCAGTGGCATTTGTGTGAATAAACACTGAAGCCTTCCATGAAAGTCACCATCTCTCCCTACTCGCTCTCCTGTCACGATGAAAATGTGCCACTCCAAAAGAAGTTCTGAGCAAAACCTTTACATCACACTACAAAAGCTTGTCTGTTACTGAGAAGTACAAGGCAATTGTACTCAGAGCATGGCATCAATGAGCTTCCCTGGCAGGTTCTTGGAGACCTCTTCCACCAAAGCTAGGAGTCACTACCAGAGCTCTGGAATTTATGTCTGGGAGAAAAAAATAACTGTGAGGCAAAGTAGCTTCTTCAGGATCCAGCTTTCAGGAAAATGAAGGCCTTGAAATATTGGACTTGTGCAAAGTCCTCTTACGAAGTCTGTCTCCACTCCTACTTTACCTGAGTCCCACCTGAATTACCACTCAAGCATGGCAGGGGTGGAAAGGAAACCGTTCTATAGTTGCAAAAGCTACAGCACCTTGTTGTGGCACCGATGTCCTCCCTGACCCTATGTATAATGTTGTATTACCCAGTGCAGAGTATTTGTGCAGGATACTTTACGGAGAGCATTTTCCATTCTTCTAAGACATGGACCCGATAGTCTGTCAGCTCCCTTCTTTGAGAGGCTGTCCTGCCATGGAGCTATTTCTCTCCTATGTGTATTCTGCTACAGTTTTGCTTGTATTTCTTATTTCCCCGAGCTGAAGTGGTAATAACAGGGTAACAATTCAGATGGTGAATTCTCCAGCTGTGTTGTTCGCTCAGCAGACAAAGACTGCGGTGACTGAATGCTGCCAGAAAGACGGGTGGTGTATTTCCATCCCCCTCCCTTCCCAGTCCCCAACCAGATAAGACTCGTCCAGCAAACCAGTAATGGGGGGGAAAAAAAAAGAGTGTATTAAAATATTCACAAGATTACAATAGAAAACATGAAAGTCCATTCAAGAAAAAATATCCAAGATAACTGTTTCCACATGAGTCTGTAAAAACAAAAGCACTAACAGTTGGTACACTGGCTTTTCATGTAATCAGGCCATGCAATGTATACCTAGCTCCCTCACACAGATTATACACCTGTCTTACAAGTGTTTGTTCTCTTGCATACCTCCAAAACAGAGGTTTACAAAAGAAAAGTACCCAGTCTATGTTTCCAACTATATTTACCACATAAAACCAGCTGGCATTGCAGGCAGACAGAAAAGATTGCACAGCACACTGATCTCCAAAGGCATTGAACTTACATTTTAGAGTGCAAAAATACCTTTATGAGAGGGTTTATTAGCTTTAGGGCAGTGAAGAGAAGGGAAAGAAAAGCCTCAAGAAGAGTGTAATTGCTGAGCACAGTTAATATGATTTTGTATTCTCCCATAGAAAAATGTTACCTATACACTAGCACCGCAGGAGTGTGGCCACAGCCCAGAAGTCCTACGCACCTTTTCAGCTTTGATGGTTTTAAAGAGAAAATATTTCCATCCCCATTATACAATAAGAACATTTTGTATTTGAGGTCCTGGGTAGATACATTAAGAATGTAAAATTCCAAGACAAGATTTCAATACAGGGTGAAAGTGTTTATAAACCAAACAGCCCACCTCAATGAATCCACTCTACAGCAACGCAGCTTCTAAGTTGCATATACACATTTACTGCAGTTACAAGACAGTTGGTTACCTAAACAGTTCACGCAGGTTTCAAAAAAGTTAAAAACCTAATTCTAGTTCTTCTAGTCACAGATTGAAATATCACTGAAGCTTTGAAAGAAAACAAAACCCTATGGGTCTCCGGTTATAAACAGCTCATCGTTCAATTAGTTACAGGGACATATTTGCCACCCTGTAATGGCTCTTAATGCCATTTCATGAACAGGCCGACCATCTCCCTCACAGAACAACTGCTGAAGTCAAAAGGGGCAATGGACATTTGATGCACTGAGCACTGCCACAAATTTACTTAAATTGGTACTCCATAATTATATGTAATCCTCTTCTCAAAATTCATTTCTGGTAATCAGGGAAGAACATATCCACAAAGCCAAAACTCTTCCACTTGACAGCGCTGTTAAAACCAGGGAAGACGAATGATGCCATTCATATCCCTGGCTCTAGGGGGTGCCAGCTGGCTTCGCTGCCAGAGCCCAGGCTGGCGATCCAAAACTGCACTCCCTACAATGGGTAGAAAGGTCACTTTTACCCATAAAAGACTTTTGTTGTTGTTGTTGTTTTTTCTCAGCTGAGAAATGCATTTCAGATTGATCCCAGCTTTATTCACAAGATGAATAAAAGAGCATTGATTGCAAGTCTTTTACACCACAGACCTTCGCCAGCTCCGCTATCCGAGAGCGATGACCCAAATAGCGGCTTTAGCCATTGGCCTCTAGAGAGGCTGCCTACCCCTCAGCCGGGCTGCAGCAAGCCTGCCTGCCTGCCACGCAGCACTTCATTTTAAAATAGGTGGTCGTGGAAGAGCTAGCAGCAGTCCTACAACAGGACAAGGACAACACACTCAGGTGTTCCTCAAAGTCTAAGCTGTTCCTTTCCACCTGCAAAGAACAGCATCAGAGAATTAAGAGTATAGCGGTAGAGCAAACAGTTAAACTTCTGGTCACCGTAACATCAGGATATGATGACCCTGTCTGACTTTAATCTCTGCTTGCAACCCATCAAGGAAGTAGGAGTCCTCTGTCTCTCGAAACTTTACGAAGTAAGCCAACTTAACCTCAGTCCCTTTCATCAGCACAGGTTATTATATGATCAAACAAGCTAAAATAACCTGAGGGATGGAAAGTTGTCGCACATTGCCTCAAGTTCTTTTGGATTCAGCCTGAATAAGTTATTTAATAGCTACATTGTTCATGTTTCCATGACCAAAAAAAAAATAAAAGTAATTCAACAGCCTTTGCACTGGAGAGGGATTCAGACCGATTTCTGCTATCCCTAGGGGAACAGACTTCTGTTTCTTTCTAAAAAGATGTTTAGCATTTTTAAAAAATACTTCTGAGTTCATTCTGCCTTCACAAAGAGGATCCAAGCAGCCTTGCAATGAGCCTCCTCAGCTGTATAGGCAATATGAACATACCTGTAGCTAAAGAAAAGCAATGGAAGGAGGCATTTCCTGAAGTTAGTTAGCACCAACCAAATTAGTGTGTTTCCTAACATTAGCACCAGCCAGATCAGCATGTCTCCTAAAGTTAGCACCAGATCAGCATATTTCCTAGAGGTCAGCACCAACCACATCAGGGTATTTAATCTTAAAGTTAGCACCAGATCAGGACTGTGCTCAGATTCTCCACTATATTCCAGCAGGAAAAGAAACAGACATTAGTAGCGGACTTCAGAGCCAAGGACAGCTCTATTTTCTAGCAGCAAGTTTTTGATCACTACATTCATCACATTTCCCCTCTTACTCTAAAATATCCATGGAGAAGGATGGTGATGCACAGGGATGAACACAGGCAGATCAAAATCAAGTTTCTCCGTCAACCATATCAAAAGCATTTGTTTCTTCCTAAGTGTAAGACAAATGTTGGGAAGTAACAGCCTGGTAGATAAGGAAAGCAGCAGCAGGATTAATCCTGATCTTAATGAGGCTTCTAACAAAGGCAAGTGTTGTCAGGAAACCAGTTTGATCCTGATGAAAGAATATAGTATTGGCATATCCAACTCTGTTGGGAAAAAAAACCAACCCACTGTACAGAAAATAATTATTAAAGTTGCACTGTCATAATTATAGGATTATCTAATGTGGTTCTGAAAGGGTCTGCCAGGGGACAAAAACTATTTTTCATTTACTTGATGTTACAGTGGGCTGTAGGCTTAAGTTTGCAAATATCAAGCTAAGAGTGTTGCAAACTCACTGGAGGACAGAATTCAAACCAAGTTTTCAACTGACAGACTGAAGATGAGGTCTGAATAAACCATAACCTAATTTCAGTAGAGACAAATTTGTAGACAATACAAAACCAGGAGGAGTTGCTGGCACACCAGATGGTTCTGCTGCCATTCAGAGGGACCTGGACAGACTGGAGAATTGGGCTAAGAGGCATTTCATGAAGTTCAAGAAGTGCGAAGTCCTGCACCTAGGGAGGAAAAACCCTGTGTGCCAGCACATGCTGGGGGTCACCTGACTGGAAAGCAGCTTTGCAGAGAAGGCCCTGTGGGGGTCCTGGTGGATACCTGGTTGAAGGTGAGCCAGTAGCGTGCCCCTGCTGCAAAAAAGCTAAAAGAAAAAAAAAGGTATCCTGGACAGGTATCCTGGGCTGTACTAGGCAAAGTATTGCCAGTAGGTCAATGGAGGTGATCCTTCCCCATTATTCAGCATCGGTGAGGCCACACCTGGAGTACTGTGTTCAGTTCTGGGCTCTCCAATACAAGAGAGATATGGACTTACTAGACCAAGTCCAGTGCAGGGTCACAAAGATGATAAAGGAGTTGGGGCATCTTTCGTAGAATCGTAGAATCACTTGGGTTGGAAGAGACCTTCAAGATCATCGAGTCCCACCATAAACCTATGGCAAAAACATCCCAAAACCATGTCCCTCAGCACCACGTCTACCTGTCTTTTAAATACCTCCAGGGATGGTGATTCCACCACCTCCCTGGGCAGCCTATTTCAATGCTTGATAACCAATGCTTTCATATGAGAAAAGGCTGAGAGAGCTGGAACTGTTCAGCCTGAAGAAGAGAAGGCTTGGGAGGGGATCTCATCAACGTGTATAAATACTCGATGGGAGGGAATGAAGAGCACTACTCTTCTCAGTGGTGCACACTGGCAGGACAAGATGCAATGGACAGGAATTTAAAAAAAGGAAATTCCATGTGAACACAAGGAAGCACTTTTTATGCAGAGATGTTGTAGAGTTTCCATCCACGGAGATACTCAAAACCCAACTAGGTGCAGTGCTGGGCAACCTGCTCCAGCTGACCCTGCTTCAGGATGGAGGGTTTGGACTAGGTGATCTCCAGAGGTCCCTTNGAGGGAATGAAGAGCACTACTCTTCTCAGTGGTGCACACTGGCAGGACAAGATGCAATGGACAGGAATTTAAAAAAAGGAAATTCCATGTGAACACAAGGAAGCACTTTTTATGCAGAGATGTTGTAGAGTTTCCATCCACGGAGATACTCAAAACCCAACTAGGTGCAGTGCTGGGCAACCTGCTCCAGCTGACCCTGCTTCAGGATGGAGGGTTTGGACTAGGTGATCTCCAGAGGTCCCTTCCAACCTCAACCATTCTGTGACTGATTCTGTAAAATCTTGTTCTCTGGAGATATTCAAAACCTGCCTGGTTGCATTCCTGTCCAACCTGCTCTAGGCGAAACTGCTTTTGCAGGGACATTAGACTAGCTGATCTTCCAACCTTTACCATGCTGTGATTCTGTGAAAAAGACTGAACCCTTAGGAAATGGATAAGAATCAGAGAGAAGGGGTTATGGCAGACCAAAGTGAAAATCACTTGTTGCTACAAAAAAGCCAATACCTCATTAGGATGTACAAAACAGAAATCTTTCTATTATCTGCTACTTTGAGAAGACCTCAGCTGGAATGCCACTTCTAGTTCTGAGCACCAGTTTTCAGGATACAAATGAGTCAGCTAAAGAAAGATCCTCTTCAGCAGAAGAGAGAGATCAGAGACCCTTAACAATCTATAAGGAGTTTAATCTAGAAAAAAGAAACTGAGAAATTGTATTCAAGTAGCAGACTTGCAGAGAGGAAGGAAATAAAACTGCCCTCCACATCCTCTGTGCAAATACAGGTTAAATAAAAAAACACACATCAAAAAAACCAAAGAGCGAAGTCCTAGATTTCCTCCAGAGGTCACTCAGCCTCCACTACAGGCTTTTAAGAACAAATAAAGCATCTCTAAGAAAGTGACAGTGGTATAATGGAGCCATGGGAGAGAAGTGAGGGAGTACTACAGCTTCTAGATCCCTTGGAGTCCTTTTTCATGCTGGTATGAAATGACAGAGCTTCGAGGAAGAAACATTTCACTGAAAGGTTCAACAGTCTGAGGCAACCACCTACAGCTATAGCTTCCTATCCCTTTAACTCCCTAGTTCTTAAGTTTTCACAGGTGAACTATAATTTCACACAGTTCATGAGATCAACACTATCCCTGTACCTTAAAGGACTAAGCTTGAATAGGTGGGCTCAATAAAGAAGTAAACAGTTCTGTGACCTGCATTACACAGGTCAGGTAGGCCTAAACATTTCCTTCACTTACACTGCTAAGACATACATTTCTGATAGCTAGGAGTCACAATTCGGCTTACAAGACCAAGTGAGAGTGTTTAGTTTATATGAGAAGGCAGCTTGTACTGACAATCTGACAAAGGAAAGACGAATACCCTGTATACATAAAGAACTCTATGAATATAAAGAAGATATCTTCTTTATATTCACCTCAACAAAAGAAATGAGGCCCTATAAGCAAAAAAAAAAAAAAAGTCTCCAGGTCAATCTAGAATCTTCAGGCATCTTCCAGTTTCTCCATTAATAATCAAGATAAAAATATTTTAAAAATGTGATGCGAGTTTTCACTTTCTCTCTCGTCACACAAGATACAAAAAAAGAATATTGGCAATTTATAAGCAAAATTCTTACCGCATTTCAACATGCAACATTGGTCTCACTTCTGTACGATTAAATAGACTATTTACACACAATACATATATATCTTTCCCTCTGTATGCACATGCACTGGTCCTAGCCTAGGCATCAAAGGCCACATGTGAGTTCTCTGGGTCAAATCTTGTTCAAGCAATTCCAGTCTGAAAGTGTTTTCCTTTGGATAGCTTAGGATCTCATCTCAGTTCTTCCGAATATCAGCATAGACCACAGACTCTGACTTGTTAATCTTGTCACTGTGCTGTCCTCCGGAGTGATCTAACTGCGCATAAATGACTGGGCCCTGGGAAGAGAATAAAAAAAGCACAATCAGTATTTTTCAGAACAGGCGATATTGCCCCTCGCTTCTGCAGGGGCTGCAGCAAGACCAAAGCAAGACTACAGAGCTCTCATGACTGCTAACAGCACTTTGAAGCAGGTGGAATGAACCCTCACCTACAAATGAGCTCTAGTCTGCCACCTTTCTCCTATCAGGAGCATGCCAAACAGCATCCTTTCCTTTAGTAGTTACAGCTGCTTGCTTCTCACAAAAAGCAAAATCTAGAATCCTTTGTTCTGAAAAGCAGCAATCCTTATATGCTATGGAGCAAAGACGCATGGCTTAGTGAGATGTATGCCAGATTTAATATTTTTCAAGAGGAACTGTACTATAGATTTACCAGTAGACAGCAGAGTATACTTCCCATACTGCCACTCAAGTCCTGTAAATCCCAGCACAGCTGTACCACTCAGATAAGGAGGGAGAGAACAAACCTGCAGCCACCTTATGACACCAGTCACTGCCCAAGCAAGTGATGGGATCAAGACTTGCACAGAAGTGAGAAAGAAAATACTGAACCAGTGCAATAATGCAGAATTCTTACCTGACTTTCAAGACAACCCAGGTAGTGAGCACCTCCACAGACACACTGGGCAAGCGGGATTACACACCTTCATTATATTTGCTGGGGTGGAACACATAACAGCCCCATCTTTCAGCAGAGCATGCGAACACACCAGCGCCTTCTCAAAACACCATGTCCTCCAAACCACAGCCCACAGGAAAGCAAACTGCAGCTATTTGAGATGGGCTGAGGACAGGACTGCAGCCTATAAAGTGCAGGTACCCAAAAAGACAGGTGGGACCTTTATGGAAAGGTCTGACATGCAGCCCCCATTCTGCTCAACCCAACTGACACAAGCAAAAAGGAGAAGGCTGCAACCACCTACCAGGTGACCTCAGCAAAGAGACCATACACCCACACACACCCCATGCAGGATGGAAAGGGACTCTCCTATTTAGGGGTGGGGGAAATTATAAGGAGAGATCTTTCAGTATGGTTTTGGCTTTTTAAGAAGCTTTTGCTTAAAAACTATTTAATCTATTTAACTCTGTTTCTGTTTCCCTTATGCCCCAAGAAGAAGTAGCCTTCACAGGCATTTCTCCCACTTCCTTCTCACCAGTACTTTTAGTATCCTGCCAAAGTCGAAAACATCGCTATGGAACAGACCCAGAAATCCTTCCATCCATCTTCCAAAGCACCTTTCCACCTTCTGTACAGAAAACTAAGTCCTTGAGGACCACAGAGGCACACCTCTGCACAGCTGTTTTCCCCACAACACAATAGCAAAGCATGCACCTGCTAAATACCTCATTCTCTTTCAGACCTAGTTCAAACCCAAAGTTTCTAGCTTCCAGGTAAAGCACTTCCAAAGTGACAGAGAGTAGAGGAAGGAGATGGACAGAAGGATGAAAACCTGTGAGCAGATATAAAATGCTGAATATAAATGACAGACTAAGTAAATGCTAAAAAGAGACACTGATGCCTCAGAAAATTCTAGATGTAAAGTCTCATTAGAGCCACTTTTTTTTTTTTTCCTTCTCTTTTTCCACTGTTGGCTCTTAGGTTGTTCCGGTCTCCAACGTTATATCAGTATTACATTACTAATTCCAATTAGAGCGCAGTGTCTATACAAACTTCAAGGCAAAGAGACCTTTGTTTATTTGTAAGCAATTTTGGAAGTCTCATCTGCCTGAAGCCGTAGGTCCAGGGTATGACAAATTCAGCTTGAAAGCATTTCCTATCAGATAAAAAAAAAAACCAAAACACACACACCGCTCCCCCTGTAACTGCATGAAGTACTCACTACAACAGTTCTAGTTTTGTTCAAGTAATTCTGATGGGTCAATTTTCTACTCAGCTCTAGCTGAATCTACTAGCTCAATCAGGATCAGTTATCACTATTCTAATTTTATGCCAGGTTAAACATAGTTACTCTGCTGCAACCAGCATGTTAGGTTGTGGTGGAGTGACTGAGTGGTATGATGCTGATGCAAACCAAGCTATCATTGTCTGCATGAGTTCACTATCACTTGATAAGTGGTAGATTAGCTAACACAGAGAACATGAGGACCTATTATAATGCTCCATCTATTTCATTTGCTGCCAACTGATTTTCTAGCTGATTATAATCAGCTCCAGGGACAATCTCCTAGCATTTGATACCTCCAGTGATCTGAATCTTTGGAAAGACTCTCCTCCCACAAATAAAACCTTCAAAAAAGTCTAAACAATTCAGAACTTTCACCTAATCCCAAATAAGCTTATCCCAACTCTTCAGAACCAGAAGACCGACCAGCACTGCCATATAAAACCCAGCATTTCCCTAAGCCTTGCAATTTTTCCATTCAGAATCAAAGGTAAAAGAGTAGCATGTATACCGATAACTTGCAAAAAGTTTATCAGCAAAGTCATGAAACGCAAGTTACAGCAAAGAAAAAGGAATTGCAAAGTTAGACCACTGTGGTCTAAAAGTATTTTCAGATTTTTTAGATACTGAAAGATGTTGCAGCTAGCATAGATTCCACCTCAAGGAAATTTACCTGCAATTTAAGTCAAGATTCCTGGCACTCATGAACTGCTCCTTCCCGGGGTCCTGGGGTCCAGTTAAAGGCTGAAACAGAGCTTGAACACAGCCTGTTCAGGCATGTCAAACCAGAAAGAGCAAATCCAAAGATCTGCACTTAAGTTAACGTAGCTTTAGTGCTCTACTGCTTCTACATTGCCAGGTCTACCCGCTTAGGAGCTCTATACTATACTGCTCTGTACGGCAGAAATGCACTGCTACGGAAGTTACACTTTAAGATCAGTGCTCCTTCAGACTACCCAGAAATGAGTACTTGGCTACTTGCAAAGCACAAAGACAAATAACAGCCACCCTGGAGTTAGCATATCTTGGGACAACACACATTTGCCTTCCAGTTTGCTTGCTGCAGCCCAGATTACTAGCTAAACACCAACATCCATCTGGGAAACGCATAGAGTCCTTGCCTTCACTGGAAACGCTTTTCACATTCACATTCACAAACAACAGCCGTAGTAGAATGCGAGTCACTACAGAATGACAGCATGGAGAAGAAATACCACATACAAATTTGACAGGACAGAACATACCTGCTGAGAAGGAAGACACAGTGAAAACAAGTGGAGCTGACTGAACCAACTGAACATTCACAGAATCAGATCTGTGTACTTTCAGCACTCTGGGGCACTTCAGGCAGCAAGGTCCACACTTGATAAACTTGCACCCAAAACACAAAGGAAGTGCAGGCTCAAGTGTACTTTCAGCTGATAAGTGATGTGGGCAAATACTTCATCACTGATTCTTAAACCGACATATAAATAACAAAATGAATAAACTTCACTTATTAAATTTAATTTAAATGCCACTCTCTATGAGTGAACACCTCTATTACCATTTTTACCTTGCAGAGGCAGGGGCTGTGTATTTGAGTTCACAGTTCTTCACCAGTGAAGCACGAAGCATTCAGTCACTTCCTACATATCCTACCAAGAAAAAGGCTACAAGGAGGCCCACAGGCCTTTACTTGCCCGCAGCACTGACTGTGTCAACCACTGGTCTATAACTGCCAGGCAATCCAAGACACAAAAGTGAGCCTGAATCAGCCAGCAGCCTGCAACAGCTTCTGGGAACTGCTAGGAATCTGAATATCAGCATTCCACCTACACCACAGCTCAGAAGCTTGAATACTACAATTAATTTCTTGATTCCCAAGAAATAGCAGGTTTTACTTATATGCAGTGCTAGATTTCAAATAGATCAATTTGCATGTTCATAGCACCCATTTAAAAAAAATGGCTAGAAGTTAAAAATATAAGTGTAATGAATTGAAACTTAAGTTTCCTCACTGATTTAAACCGTCTGTTTAAAATCTGATCTACCCTGATTTTACTGTGGATCTTTTTAAAGAAAAGTAAATCTGTTTACTTGCTGTTCTCTAAAGATGGGGCAAATGCTTAACAGAAGGCAGAGGAACCACTTGCTGCTACAAATGTTTGCCAAGAAATGAAAATCCAGACAAAGCTCTCTTTGCCTGACAAAACAGATTCAAAACCTAAAAAACTAAACTAAAACTTAACAAAACAAAACCCATTTCCCATAGTTTTCCTTTGAGGTCAGGAGTGTTCGCACTTTGGGTTTTCCTTTAGAAACTTACCTGTGGGAAGACCCTGGAGGACTCTCTCAAGGCATTAGCAGACTGGAGTGACTACAGAAGGGCAAAAGCACACCAATTCTGAGTTAGATTTACTGTGACATGTTCCTTCCTGTACACTGAGACCCAGAACACTAGGGACACAGAAGGCTGAGGACACAGTAAATTTTCACACCAAAACGTTACAGAGGAGATAAAAGTATTTCTGCTTTCAAGATGTAAGCACAGAACTCCATGTAGCTCCTGCAAACACCTTGGTCTTCTGACCTAGGGAAGTTGACCAGTTGATTCCAACAGCTACTCAACACACATCCCATACATAACCTTTTTTCATTTTTTTTTTCTTTTTTTGGTGGTGGTGGAGGTGACAATCACCTCTGTGTCTTTCACCCGTTCTAGAAGGCCCGCCCATGAACTCAAAAAGATGAGCTTTGCGTAGGTCTTATAGGCAGCCTGCTGGTACTAGACCCACTCCAGTCAAAATCTGAACTATTTTTAAATCTTATAACTTGAGCATATTGCCTTTATGTTCAGGGAATGACTGTTCTCTGAAGTCAGTAGGTAGCTTTGTGGGCCTATGTGCTAAAACTCTGTAAATACTGCATCTGCCAAGGGTAGAAGGTAAAGTTATGCTGCTGAGTCTGGGAAAAATGTTTTCAGCTCAGTCCCTTGTACAGGCCCGCCCAGGACTGGTTTAAAACCCAGTCATGCTAATCAAGGATAGACATATAGACAATAGATGAACAATCGATAGCAGGTGTGAGCTTGCATTCTCAGATTTACTTTAGTTAAAATAGAATTTCTCAGTATTGTAAGAAGAATTAATAGAACACCAGAGAGTCTTTGCAGAATGGAACAAGAAAAGAAGAAGTTACTCAACGGGGGGGAATTGAAGGGACGTAAGTGATGAATTCCAAGAACATGAAGACCCTGCGGAAAGTTACAAAAGATTTGTACCTGATGTAATCACCTTTACATAGGTATATAAGCGTGCGTCTAATCTTGTAAAGTTGCTATTCACTGCGGTGGTAGCCCAACTCTGAGTTGTATACATTAAAGCAAACCCAGTGTGCCCTGAGACTTTGTCGATTTTGTTACACCAAGAACAAGATGCATATCAAAACCAGACTAGAAGCCCAGTAGAGTAGGGACTTTGACTTTATCCAGCTCACTGTTAGCACTGTATATTCTTCCTGTAGAGTTAACACATTAACACACATCTCCATTTTTTTGTCAGGAGAAATTAAGAAATCAGGTATTAACCCTGATTTAGAAACCCATCTGTTCACACACTACTCTGCAGCCACTTGCTAAAAGGTGGTTAATTAAGACAAAGTCCATTTTGGACTTAAACTCACTCAGGATCTGTACCTCCACAGGAAAATTGTTGGGAATACACAAGTCAAGAGGCAAAAGCAAGCTTACAAATAAGGAAATAATGCACACTGTTAACAGGTAATCATATATTGCGTAGAATCTGACTCATGCTCTCTCCCCTCTGACTAATTTCCCATAGGAGGTTAGTCTGGATAAGAGCCACCTTTTTCCTTCGAAGTTAGCAGAACTTTGCCAAAAGCAGCAGCACAAGACAACGTGTGGAAATTTCAAGCCCACAAAATTGGATGGCTCAGCATAGGAGAATCATCTTCAAACTGACCATCACTGGTCAGTGTTTGCACTGCGCTGGCTTATTTCCTTGTGAAGGAAGAACGTGCCACAGGGCATGCACCTTCACAATGATGAGAGAGTAAGTAAAATTGCTCCCCGTTACAATCCCAGGACAGATTAGGCAGCTTTATGGGGTGATTACACACCTAGTAAATAATGTTATCTCTCCATTAAACAGCCACCCACTGCCAACTCCTCATCCTTGCCAGACTCTCATCCTTGTGCTTCACTACCACTTGTGTACGTTAACGCACAAGATTAGAACCATTTTATTTTATACATTAGTACAAAAAGGGCGTAAAACTCCATCTCAAGTAATACCAAGATGCTATTCTTTCAGTTGCACTAAGCATTCTGTGGAAGAGTCCACCAGTCCCAGCCCATCGCTCTTCAGAGCAGACCCTTTTACCCCCCAGCCTTCATCACCTTAACAGACAGCATCTAATTCATGTGTCCCACCCTGCCTTTATCTTTTCCATACCATTGCCCCCACACTCTAGGAGGATCCTGCTTCAGGAAGCAGCAGGAAGCAGTTTACCTGGTGTGATCTGGCGGGCACGCTGTTTACCAGACCCTCTGTGTCGGAGGGCGACTTCTGTGGAGCCTGCTTAACCGGTGACATCAAGCTCTCAGATGTACTGCAGCTGACGAGGTGGCAGAGCAGAGTTTGCACGACAATGTTCAAGAGGCACAAAAAAAAAAAAAAAAAAAGAAAAAAAAAGAAAAAAAACAAAAAACGAGTGATGGCAAGATGAATGTGGCAGATCATGCCAAAGTAAAAACGAACATAATGGATGCTGAAATAAACACATATAATTCTCCATCTCTCCCCAGATGTTTCTCTATCCCTCCTCCTAGACTCTCACTGGTAAGCAACATGAAGGGACAACTACTAACATAACCCAACAGCTCCTCCAAACCCCCGTTCCCTAGATGTTACCACTCAACCCAACCTGCCTAAAGCCATATGTGTTTTCTTCACTGAGTCTTCAGACTCAGTTAACAGCACTAAATGGCAATTACGTTCTAACGATAAGCTAATTAGTCCCAGTCATTGAGGCAAGTGTTAAACCAATGCTACAGTTAGAGTGAACACTCGCAGGAGCCACCAGCTCTCCATATCAGAAAGGTACTTCCTACCAAACCCCACATTAGTTCCCTTGCTTTTGATTAGACTACAAAATAATTCTGCCACTCAAAACAGACACTAGCCACAGGAGAAATTACTTTAAGAGTCACACGTGACATGTAAGCTACGTGTCCTGATATTGCTACTTGAACATCTAATCAGGCAAATCTTGTTTCTCCAACAAGAAAACTGTCTTGTGGTGAGAACCAACACCCCTAAAAGAAAGGCTGGCAGTTTTCACTGTCTGTTTGCTTCCTTTTGTCTGCTTAAAGCAGGACTGAATAGAAAATAAGCCAGTGACAGACAGAGAAAAGTATATGAGAAAATGCCCTTCAACTTAATATCAGTAGCTTCTGGGCAGTGTAGTAATGGGTCTCTAAAAATCCTAGGTCTACCTCCTTGTACCCAAGCACCCCGAAAAGAAAACTAGCCAACTCTTTGACAATAGACATAGGGGTTCCCTTTGCTACCACAACCCTTTGACCACTGGACATCCTTTCCCCCCATACTTTGTAGACAGACAGTGTACAAAGCCAAGTACAGAAACAAACAAATGAGGACAGTGACATTAAGCAGACCACCTCCTCAGAGGGCAATCATTCATTATCCTGTGGTGCATCTAACCATAGAAGACTTAGCTCCTCATACATGCAGCAGTAAGGGGAAAAAAAAAAAAACCCACAACAAAAAAACTGCCCCCAGCCATCTTGGCAAGGGGCTTCCACCATCTCAAACAAAGACAAAGCAGCCCTTCTGTTACCAAAATGATGTAATCATGAATTGTTTGCTTTATTCCCAAAATTCCTTGGATCTACACTATCTAAAAGTCACAATGCAGGTCTAAGCAACTAAAGCACTTAGATCACCAGAAGTTTTCAAACACCCAAGCTGTCTGAACCAGAGGAATGCTTATAGGGAATTTACTTTTATTTTGACACAGAAAGGGCTCTGAATTTTCTTGTGCTTTAGTCAATGCACTGGGCAAGTTGACTGTTGGAAGAGATGGAGGGACATCACCTGGGATCAGCAGCAATCCCACCCCATTTAGGCATGAGACAATGAAACCCAAGCACCCAGTGAAATGCATCATCCCTTTGCCAACAGATTCCAGCACAAATTACAGTGAAGTTATGTTAGTAGAGAGCTAGCTGGTTAGTCAGCAGAGGAAGAGGAAATGTGCACACATACACACAGGTATTAACAGCAACCACCAACTTGATTAGTTACCATGGTGTCTAGTGGGACTGGAAGAGAAGACCCAGCCCTGTTACATTCCCAATCTGGCGTCTATATCAGGATCTCTGTAAGGAGAGGAAGGTAAGCAGGATCCGATCCCAGCACACCAAGGCAGAAAGAAAAAAAAACAAAAAAACAAAAAAAACAAAAAAACACCAAAGTCAGAGTATGAATGGAGACTGTGGCCATGCAGGGGTTCCAGATGCCGCGCAGTGCCCCAGCCCACCTCAGTTCAAGGAAGAATGGTTACCTAAAGGTATGTGCATCTCACCACAACTGCCACCGCACACTGGGTTAGCGTTATGTAGAAGACAGTCTGTAAGTTTGGAGGGGGTCACAGCACGCTTGGTTTCTCTTTATATGTCATGCAGAGCTGGCATGGTCAGTGAAAGCAGTATTTAAACTTCAGAAATTACTTTCCCTGAGAGAGTAGTTAAACCTACTACAAGAAATTGCAGTGCATGAACTACTGCTCCAGGCTCAGCACCAGCATGTGTCCTTCATCAAGAAGACACTGGAGAGCAGGCTACTTGGAAGCAAGGCAAGCGGACCACCTCACGCACACTGCTGGCGCATGACACTGCAGGCTTCTTCTCAGTTCTTAGGGGAAGGGCACATGCAGAAAGGGAAAACCAGGCTTTCCACGCAATTTTGAGCGCACACAGCCACCTTTGCTATATTTAGCCTTACCACTGGGCAACAGCCAACTCACTTGGTAAGCTCTCCAACTGGGAAAAGGACAGGGCAAAGTTTAATTTAGAAATCCTCACAAGTTTATTTTTGGAGTTATTTTCTTTTATCCCACGGGCAACCCAAAGCACCTGCAGGAAGCAGGAATATTTGTTGGGAAAAGAACAAAAGAAAGTTATAGGTTTGGGGTTTATTTCTAAGACTACATCCATAATTTTCATTCTTTCTTATGGAAGCAAATTACCAGCTAATTAGAGAGGAGAAAAGAGGAAGCACTTCCCCCACCAGCACCAAGTTCCATCACCACAGGACTCAAGTCTGCTTTTGTTAGTTCACGTTGCCTTTTCGTATGTTCACTCAAAGATCTGTGCTTCATTTTGGAGTTATCCTGCTAACACTAAAAATGTTGCAGGGATGGTAACAGTTAACAAAAACCAGACAGCGTATGAGAATGGATGCAGAGTGGATACTCCTCCTTTACTTTGAAGTGTGGTGATGAATGGGGTTTTGGCAAGTATACTCCAGGCTCAGGAGCCAGACACTGGTAACTGAAAAATCCAATCTTAATCTCACCACAGAGCATTCCTTAAAAGTGCATGTCTGGCACTTTTTCTTTGGGGTGTGGGGTGGCAGGGGAAAGCAGGGCTGGAGGGAAGGTGAACCAGAGCTAGGGGATCTTGGATCAAATATATACTTGTGGCTGGGGATCAACTCCAACATTTAGTGATTTTTGGGTGCAACTCATGGTCAGTAGGTCTTTTCAAGCGCAGTATAATCATTTCTAGGCAAGACTATGAGTGTTCCACATGGCCATATTCTATCTCTAGCCATGTCTGCCAAGACTTGGCTGAAACAACTCCTACCCCCCTCTAAGCCCTCCCTCTGATCCTGCTGCTGTTCCTCACATCATCCACAGGTGAGGAGGGAAATCTCTTACCCAGAGTATCGTTTTTTAGAGTTGTTCTTTCTGATGACAAGACACACGACAATAGAGATGAGCGGTGAGAGACCTGTAACCGTACCGATGACTATCCCTGCCACCATGGCAATGGGGAACGCAGGCAGGCTGTCTGGGGAGAGAAGGGAGAAAACATTCAACTCTTCTGCATTCCCTGATTAACAGAAGTGCAAACCACAAATACTCTTGGCCATAGGTTTGTTCAGAGCAGAAGGCAACAATATAATATCCAGGAATTATAACATGCAGCCTAAGCGGTAGCAAGAGCAGACAGCCAGTAGAGTAACATAAGAACAGAGCACACCCTAAGAGTGTTCTTCATGTCACTGTCCTTCAGAAGAGTTTATATCGAACCAAGTATTTTTACATGTCAGGGAACACAAGCGACGAGGACAACCCTGTCTCATTTTGTAGCTGAGGAGGGGGAAAAAAGAAAAAGTTACACTCTGGCAATTCCCAGCGAGGTCAACAGGAAAATGCAGGCACACTTGGGAGCAGATTTGAACGTAGCACATTGCTAACCAGCTAAGATTGCTGAAGGCTGGGTGTTCTCTGGGTAGCATGCAGCAGACAGCCTAGTTACTACCCAACATGTCTCTTCAGAGTCCTTATACATGATTTTGGTGTCTCAAAATACATCTCTATACATTTTTAGAGAGTCATTCTTTCCCTTCTTAAATCAAGATTATTGTACGGTATTAGAATTGTGCTTATAGGAAGACAATATTGCCTTACTTACATTTTCCCCAATATCATTCTTGGGGGAGGGTAGGCCAAGAAAGAGCAGTCAGAAGTAAAAGCTAATCAGAGAATGAGTACAAATGACTTACAAGGTAAAGAGCACACAGGCTACCGTTACAGCTTTTCCCAGTGAGAAATAAATTCCCTGCCCCTCTCACTGTGTTTAATGCAAGTAACATCTCAGACCAGAGGGTCTCTCATGAGACTCCGTGCTACACTAGGTATTCGAACCAAATGCAAGTGAATCAGCGTAACATCCAACAAGTAAAACATATTAAATAGAAAATATTTCTCAGATACCTGTACCTGATCATCACAGAATCGTTGAGTTTAGAAAGGAGGTCTTAAGATTGTCAATCCAACCCCCTCAACTCAAGCAGGGCCAGCTATCACAGTTTACTCAATACTCTGTCCGGTTTGGTTTTGACCATCTCCAAGAATAGGAGACTCCGTAACCTCTCTGAGCAATCTATTCTAACGTTCAACCAAGTAAAGATCTGTTTTCTAACATTCAGACAGAATTTCCTGTTTCAGTTTACGCCCATTGTCTCTTGTCCTGTCACTAAGCACCACTGAAAAGCCTGGCTCAGTCTTCTTTAGATCCTATCAATGTACATAAATACCTGGTGAGCAGACACCCCTGAGCCTTTCTTCTCTTTCGAAGGCTAGACAACCCCAGTTCTCTCAGCTTCTCCTCATATGCTCCAGTCCCCTAATCCTCCTAGTCACCCTTTGCTGGACTCATTCCAGGAAGGACTGCAAACTATGCTTATACAAAGCATTCCCAGAAAGTTCAGAGTCTGTAGAGCAAGCCCATTTTGACATACTTATCCAGAAGTGAGCAGCACAACGTAGTATCCCATAGCAGGGACACATCATGCTAAGAAAACAGGCCTTACAATTAGTAGTGTTCATTTTGAGTTCAGTGACTTTCAGGAGAAGGGCTACCTTATCTCTAACCATTTCAACTGATCGTACCTTCGTTGGGCCGAATATTGCATCAGCAACTTTCCTAGCTCTCCAGTGTTAGCTGGCAATTCATAACATGGTAATTCAGATTCTTAGTAAGAAATTAAAGGTGAAGACACGAGCGCCACAATTTAGAGGAAGACATCCCTTCTTTCCAGAATGTTTTGGCAGCCCAGAGATTCATCTGCTATTAAGGAAGAGAGTCCTAACAAATGGTAATAGTTTTCAGGTACAGAAGACAGATTGTGTTTGAGCCCCATGCAAAGATAAAGAAATTTATTTTGAGGCATATAGGCAATAGAGGCTCCCGAGTTTCTGTGGGTTTTTTCACCTTTCCAAGTGCAGAAATAACTGTCTGCAAAAGCATCAAAACAGACATGCATTTCTCTTAGCAGACCACCTGTTGCCTTGTACACAAGGGAAAAAAAACCATGTACACTTTTTTCAGAGCAAGAAAGTAAGCGGCAACCCAAAACTATAGTGCAGTGTCTACTGAAAGAGTGATATTAAAAATTTGGCACTATCTAATCGGATACTTCTGTCATTTCTTTGACTCAGGTGGGGCTTTTTGGTTGGTTGAATGTGAGTAAAGGAAAGCAGTTATGTGCTGTTGACAGAGGTTTTTAAGACTGTATAAAAAAATGCAACTGTTCGCACGTCTGGTTTTATTGTCTCTGAGAACATGGTCCAACAGACTATAGAAAAGCTCACACAACTTTACGACCACATAGGTCAGCTGAAGAATGTCCCCCCCAGTTTTTCTTACATTTTTCAGCATTCCACAGTTACATGAATTCCTCCTAAGTACTTACAGAGCAGCCAATGACTCCATTGTAACAGACAGTCCCAGCTACCTAACCAAACACCAGCTCTGAAAGCTAACATTTAAGTTAATAGCTTAACATAAGCCAAAAATATGGCCTTTCAAAGAACACTTTTCACTAAATATCACCGTAATGAAAAGCAACTTCCATTTTCACTAGAAGTGTGCAAGTATCAGTTTTATCAAATATGCAAGAAACGGAAGTTTTCTGTTGCTACTACTATTTTCATATGACAATTCTAATTCCCCCCCACAAATCCGGCCCAAACCACAAGATCAAAGATGGACAATCTCCAGATAGTACAAGCTGTCTTGAACACAGCGTTAAGTAGCTTCCTATTACAAGTAGGGGCAGCCTAATGTAAGAACTTGGAACTACAAATTTATGTCATTTAGGCTTGGAACAGCAGTCCTTTCCAGATTCAGATGCACTAGTGAAAAAACAGTCTTGCTTCTCATTCCTGCCAGCAGGATTCTTCCAGTGTAGGTGATGGAGCTGTTTGTGCAAAAACTATGTAGATACTTCAGTAAAAAACAGCTGAGTTAGCTTGGCTTGGCAATTTTAAGCAGTTAAGCCACTCCAGACCTTATTAAATGTTTAATCCAAAATGTAAGGCTAAGCACGCATCTATGAGATAATTTAAATGTGTAAAGTATATATGTGGCTTTGAACAGTTTACAACACCAGTCAAGTGATTCATAACAATTAAATGTATACATATAAAAAAAAAATACGCAGAAGAGTCGTTTCAATAAAAAAAATTTCTCCAGCTCAGTTCAGGATGCATTACAACCTATTACAAGAGCAGTACTTCCAGGTAAAGTCAGAATGCAAGACAGCATTACAGTTACAGCTTGAAAACCTCTTTTCAAGGTCTTCCTAAGAATTTGAAGAAAATTGTTGCAGCATTTTTCTGATGATGAGAAGTACTGTTGAATACAGGGTTCCCTTCTCTTGTCCAGATGGTCCACCTATGGGGAAGCCGGCATGCAAGTCTGTTGAAAAATATCAGCTGAATTAGTGTACTGAAGTCAGACTTCATTTGCTTAAACTGGGTTAAAATCTGAAGAGGCTTTGCCCAGACAGCCTGACTTTGCCAAACCAGCAGTTGCTTTACTGCTTCTTCATAGAGACTATCAATACGTCGTAAGAAAATAAACTGACTCTATTTTACAGACTTCAAACTTTCAAGAAACGGAAAGTTCTAAGTGATAGCCGGTCCTCCGGAGGTCCCATCCAACTCAAACTGCTCTGTGGAGAGAAGGGTTAGATACAGACCTTGTCTACGTAAGTACCCCATGAGCAGGGGTACACACCTGTTATAGCAGCAGTATCATTCTAATTTAAACATACACCAAGCTATCTTCCCTAATATATCAAAATCTAATGGAATAGCTGCATCAGCACTGCCATTTATGAATTCGACTTTTATTCCTGTCATTATTAAATATAAATTTGGAAATCTGATCACTGTAAGAACCATTTCATTGTAGGAACAGTCACACTTTGGCTGATCTCCAGCTTAGCTAGAACAACCACAAGTTTTGGATGGCCAAGGGAAATAAAGAGCCAAATCAACATACAGAATGTGAGTGCTCTTGAAGTTGTGGCCATTGTTGCCAAATGCTAATCAGAAGCTTTAAATGACTGCAAGAAGTCAGCCCTTACAAGTTTACAAGTGTCACCATGGACACTGTAAGAACATTTGAATAAAAGAGACTGAATGCACATCCAACACAAACACCTTTGCATCTGGCAAGGGCCAGACTATTAGTTTTCCAATACATATACTGCATGGGTTCCAAAAAGAGGGGTCTGCCACTTTGCCTCCTTACCCCTCAGATATCAAAAGTCATCCTAACTCATCATGTAGCATAACACCGAAGGAAAAAAAAAAAAAAAAAAAAAAAAAAAATCACAGGACTTTGAAATGAGAAGGTGGCTTACATCAGCTTTTGCTAATACTTGTTAAAAGCATAGAAATTAGTGGGTATAGAGGAAAAAAGTGTAAAACTTAGTGTTTTAAACAGCTGACAGAATATTGGTTTGATTATTAGGACATGGAAGAAGGGAATCAAAAAGACAGTTGTTACCTCCAGGCTATTCCGCCACCCCCAAGAAAAGTGATAGAGACACAGGAGAGGGGATGAGTACCTTTCTCCACAACTCTAACTCGGATTTCTCCTGGTTTGACAACAATGTCAGGTGGGTTCTTGACATCACAAATGTAAGTGCCGTTGTCCCGGAACTGCATGTTTGATATACTGATAGAAGCATCTTTCTTGTTAAGGTCTCCAGCCCAAGTGATCCTGTCTTTAAACGGTATGTCCTTTCCAGGGTATGGCTTTCCATTAAAGTAATAGAAAAACTGTAGTCAAGGAAAAGAGGGTATAAGAACAATCCAATTAGAGAATACAGAGATACCATGCTTCTCTCACTATTAAAGCACTCTCCCATAATCCACTGTATTATACAAAGTTACAATTTGAGATTTTTTTTCCTCCTGCCTCACCACTTTAGTCTGGCTTGTGCCTCTTGATCACATAACCATGCTATGGCTTATACGTCAATTGTACTACCACAACAGACTGCAAGTTTCAGTTTTCTGTTGATTTTGTTTTGTAGTTGGATTGTTTGGGGTTTTTTTCCTGTTTTGGAGAACAAAGGGTTTCACAGACAAGAAGGTGGAGGAAAAAGAAAAAGGCTGGTAACCTGGGAATAATTAAAGGATAGAACAGCTCTAAATCACAGCCATCTCTCTTTCATGCACAGGAAGCCTTCTGCATCCTAGCAGGAAAAGGATACCAAGTTTCCTATCTCATGTTTTGCTGTGCGTTCCTCGTGTGTTAATCTAGCTGTGCTGTAGTTGCAATACCCTCCTTCCCTCCACCCCCAAAAAAATCCCATGAGCAATTTAGAGCGTATTAGTTGTTTTCCAGAAACCTTCACAGTGACCAAATCTGCTTCCCAGTCGTTAGGTGGCTAAGTTGCACATGGGCCCTGCACTCCTTAGGCGTGACCAAAAATCCTTCAAGAATGAACCTGTTTAGTACAATCTGAGGAGAAACTGCTTATTTCCTCACGATACCTGACCAAAATTGGAATTTACAGCAGTAGAATTGCATAGACCTTTACAGACAACTCTGTTTTCAAACATATGGGATGTTTGAACACTGGCCATTAACCCTGAGAGAGGGATCAAGGCTGTATTGCAGAAGCACGTTCATCCTTAATTTCACATTCTGAAAGAGACAACTGAACCCAACCAAGAATCAACTCGAACTCTCTTCAGTTCAGTCTCCAAAGCATGGTTAAAGAAATTTAAGATGATATTCCAGCTTCCTCTTTCTACAGCCTTCTTTACAAAGCAGTCTCTCTGTCACAGAACAAAGTGGCTACAAGCCATTCAACTCATCTCCCATCTCTTTTCCTCTTCCTACCCTTGATCTGAGGCTTGCCATTCCAACATCTTTTCTATCAAACCCACACTCTGAATATCAGGCCTGATAGTTTGGCAGCACAAACCTTATCCAGATCAGGCATACGTACATGGCCATCGGTTGTGCTGCATTCAATCTGACACTTATTTGTTGTCTACAGGCTAGCATAAATCCAACTATCTCATCTGCTAGGAAGTCTGCTAGCACACAGTCATCTGTCTGCAGAGGAAATCTGCATCAGTCTGCAGCAATTCCATCTGGATTATAACCTTGAGCACACAGGCACTGCATTACCACACCCCTGTGCATGGAGGGGGAGTCATCCAACTGGAAGTCTAGAAGGTAAGAGGCAGATCCCTTGGTTTTCTAGGTGTCCTCACCTGAGAGAGGAGAAATCACAAAGTAAAATAGGTCCTGAAACACAAGTGACTCAAGTCCCTCCAGGCCTATGATTAAGTTTCATTTAACATGAGACTTCTTTTGAGACCTAAAGCTAATGGGTTTAGACCCATTGTGAAACTCTGCTGCCAAGAGATGTTTCATTCACGCACACATGACTCTGTAACTGGGCACGTGGAGGCAAAAGGGGACAAGCAGGGGAAGCTTTCAGTCAAGTCACCC
Organism: Chionis minor; assembly: GCA_013398295.1. Taxonomy (NCBI): domain Eukaryota; kingdom Metazoa; phylum Chordata; class Aves; order Charadriiformes; family Chionidae; genus Chionis; species Chionis minor. The sequence continues at coordinate 90,312 of VZSF01007799.1, read as the reverse complement.
TCACTACATGGCCACAAGATTGCCAGTGCTGATTCTAAAGAGGCACAGGACCATCCTTTTCAGGAGAAGCATGGACTTAGCTCAGACATAAGCCAATCACAAGATTGATCTTCCAAATTAACACCCACCAAATCGTGTAATGGACGTGACTTGGGTTCATTAAAAAAAAATAAAATCTTCCTCTCTATACCTTCTCCAGCCTCTCAAAAGAAACAGGGAAACATCAGATCATGCTGGGTCACTCCTGCTCAAAGATGATTTACTTTTCTCTCTGTTGTGCTGATAACTACATCCAGGTAGAATGTCTGACTTCACTTCACTTCCACAAAAAGTTATGTCCTGAAGTTGTATTTCTACAGTAAGGAGCTTGGACAGCGATGCAGAAAGGAAAGGGCAAAACAGGATCTATGATGGATTTTTCTATGGGGAGCGGAAAACATACAAACAGACGGCTTCCTTCACCCATCCTATTCAACATTGGCAGGAAACATGCCCTACTTCCTTAAGCTTTTGGCCAGCAACTGCTTTGGCTTCCCAAAGAGAAGAGCTCCCTTTTCAAAACTATTTATTTATTCACTGAGAGTTCAGAAGCTGATTCTTTAGAGCTCTATATATTGAGCGAGATCCTCATACACTGTTTTGGATCATCTCTATTCTGAGCACTGAAAGGCTTCTAGAGTTTAAACGATCTCATGTCTGCAGCAGAGGGAAGGAGACAAACAGTAGCAGGCTGAGCAACCTGCTGTCCCCCCACACCTTCCCTGCTGCCCCGGAGTCCCTTTGTTCTGCCTCCTCCAAATTCTGGCTCAGGGCAAGGAATAAGAGGGAAGCAGAAATGTCAGAGAGCTCAGACTCCAGTGCGCACAGCTTACACAACAGATGAAGAAGACCACTAACAACCAACCAAAGCCACTTCTTTGCAGGTTCATACCCCAAGGATCTGAGCGTGCTTGGGCTCAACATAGAAGAAATGAGTGGTGGCAGTTATTATTAGCCATTACCAGTTGCTTGCTAGACTGATTTTTTTACTTGTCAAATAACTGAATATGAGGATGTAACTACTTACTGATTTGAGCAATTCAATTCTATTCTGAAACCAGGGAGACAGATCTTACTTTAAGCCCTTTCCAATAGAGGCTAAACAGTACACAAGCAGAAAATAAGGACCATGCAGCACACACAATGTAACACTGCAACAGTGATAATTCAAATTCTGTGACCGCTTTCATTCAGTGCACAGCTCCGCAGCCCATTTCAAGTGTAGGATACAGAATTTAGGAGAAGATTCCTAGATGACAACACCCCTCTCCTCTACCTATACTAGTATATTTTACAGCCGCTGCATACTCCAGCCTTTGCAGAGATCTAGCATATAGCAATCCTTTCAAACAACTCTAAAAGCCCCCCTAAAATCACAGTGATGGAGACAAGAAACATGGAAGGAGGCTCCACTCCATATTTGCTTGCTCCTCAAAACCAGCTAGAAGACTTCTGCACACTCATCACAGTCTCCCCTCCCAGGTTTGTTCCCTTACAGCTGTTTCTTACTGATATACGAGTTGCGGCTCCCTCTGGTTGAAAACTCCAAGAAACAGATGCTGCGCTGCTGATCACTTCCACGGATGTAAATGTGCATGGAAGTTTTGCGTCTGTCCCATTCTCCACAAATATCTCCTCCGGTGTGTTGACCTCTACTGCTGATACTTTGACTGTATGGGAAAGGTAAAGAGAAGAAAGAAGGAGAACAAGCGGCATCAGTGCTGTTTCAAGAATCAGGAAGTTGAAGTGGTAACTGTTCATATTACATTGCTTGTAAGTGGAAAAGAAAAGAGACATCAACAACTCCTACATCAAATGCACAGGCACTGCGTTATACCTGCAATACAAACATGTGCAGAGCAGGCCAGTTCACTTCTCTTTCCCGGTATTATCTGTTACAGGATGTTTTCCACCCACAGATGTTTCCTCATTACCGGTTTGTGGAAGTCAATTCTATGGTGCAAAGGATGAGTTTACAACTCTTCCCTACTAGTTGCTAGCAGACATCATAATAAATAAGCCACATCGGAGGAACTAATACCTCAGACTCAGGTATTACTCAGTTTCCTCTGTCACTCACATCCTGTTTCCCATCTCCAGTTTTTCTCAGCTGTAGGTAGAACAAAAGCTCACCTCCAGAAAGCTCTCTGGCTCCCAGCTACGCCATCTGCTTCTGCTCTCTGGCATGCTTCAAGGTCTTCATGTGCAAGACCTCATAAGTAATCACTCAGCTATAGTTCAGAAGCATGAGAGTAGTTTAATGTTCTTCTACCACGAGGCTTACGCACAGTCAAAACAGCAAATTTTAAACTCCTAATTAAAAGTAATCAAGGTTAATATTGTGTTTGTACTGGTAGTTTTCCTATACAGTAAGTGAAATTCAGCGTGATTTGAAAAACCTGGTAAACATATTCTTCATCTGGCACCTTTTAAACTGCAGAGACACTATGCCTATCCAGGTTTAAGCAAAGACGCATCTGTACATTCATTCAAGTTTATGTTAAGAAACAACACATGATCTTGTGACATCACAAAAGAATGTCTTTCAGCATTCATGTCACGTCCATGTGAAAGCAAAAATCTTGTAAAATCACTGTGGGTAGGTGTGCATGGGACACGTGCACCCAGCAACTCAAACATAAGTTTTGGGTTTTATTAAACCATGGTTCAGCATAGAGATGGTACTAGTAATCTGCTTCTGACCACATCACTCTATGTTTCTGGGCTACGATATCTTAAATTCAGGGGTACTCCTCCCTTATTAGAAGAGGAAAGCAAACCTTCCTGCTTCTTCAGTATCTTCGGTGATTTATTTCTCAACTTTGAATAAACTAGCACTTGAAGTAGGCAAACTGAAGAGAAATATTCCAGTCAAAGTTGATTTGAAAATAAATAAATAAATAAACACCACCTATGTTAGTCCTTAAATCATGGGGTTTGTGCTTTTAGTCAGTAAGAGTTACCAGCTCAGCAGCCTTCAAAAGTTAAGACAGCAAGCTTGTTTCAAGTGATAAGATCATCCTAAGGGGCAGACTTGCCATAAACCAGGTTACTTTATCGGAGCTTAAAATTAAGCAAAGCCCATGCTCCATAGAGAATTTTGGAAACCATCTTTTACATACGTGACTTTAAGCCTTGTTCCCCAAGGAAACAAAGCTCATGTGAGCTGCGCCGCTTCCCATCTTCCTCCCTCGCCCCAAGACTACCGAGTCTATGGGGCAGCCCCAGCTGACCGGCTGCGGCACAGGGCCACAAACGCAGCGGGCAGGAGCAGCTGGCAATACAGACCGCCTGCCAGCCCTGGAGCTCCAGTTCAGTCAATTAAATGGCCGAACAATGAAAGATGAAAACACCCTGGCCATCTGGGTACGCCCGACAACCACTACGTGCGTGGCTTCGTAGGAACTGCTGTTTCTCACACAACCAGCATGGCAAGCCAGGGGAAGGCAGAGCACGTGCCCAGGGGACACGGAATGAGCATGCAAGCACTGCAGGGGGGTGAGAATTAAGCATACGAGTTTAATTACAATAACCAAAACCAGATGAAAACAACATTCATTCACTTTGCAATCCAGAGCCCATGCTGGTCTCTTCTCCAACTCACTACCTCCTCAGTCCCGTCAGGTTATCCCTGATCCCTCAGACTCCCCTGTCATCATTGCTCTCATTTCAAAAGAGTGAGAGAGAAACAGCACTCTAACGGAGGGGGATTTTCATCAAGAGGTTGTATCAGAGCTTCCTTTCTCTTGTACTCACTCTGACTACGGGCCAAAAAATATTCTTTTATAAAATAATTACCAAATATTTATTTGGAACATACAAAGGCTTCTGGCAATTCAATTAAATGAACTCAGAGCTGCTGTGCTTTATATATTTTTTCCAGTTAATGGAGTAGAAAAGAAAAAAAAAAATAAATCCATTGTTTTGAGTCCAAGCCACAGAACAAGCCTCCCTTTCAAGCATAAAACAAGCAAGATGCCCTCAGCATTTGTGTAGGAGGAAAAGAGTCTGCACAGACATTGTCTGCTTGTACATGGTACGGAGAACTCCTTGCCACACACAGGCAGTGGGTAGCACAGATCTGTTTAATCTAAAGAAGTCACTGTTCTAACTCACCAGCAACCTGTAACAGAACTGTAGTGAAGCAAAAAGAAAAAAAATAAATCCAACTTCTCTCTACAGTCTAGAAAGCAGGAACTACATCATACAGACATTTCCAGCAAGTTTAACTTTCATTTGTCCAATTGTTGTCTCAACTTCATATTTTTCCTTGCTCATTGTCTCTCCCCAGTACTAAACATGTCCCTCACTTTCCCTCACTTATTTGCTCTTTCAGTGTGCTCCATTCTTTCAGTGTACGCTGCTTCAAAAACGTTTTTCCTGCCTCTGTTGTCTTACAGCACAAGACATAAGCTCCGCAAGTCTTAATGGGATTTTGTGAGGTTATGCAGGGAGAAAATTTGAAGGGCCAAAACCCAACTCAAACCTAATCTGTTAACTGCTGTAAGAGACAATAAAAAAATGTTTCTATAAATACATTAAAAATAAAAGGAGGCCAAGGAGAATCTCAATCCTTTACTGGATGCAGGGCGAAACATAGCGACCAAGGATAAGGTACTTAATGCCTTCTTTGCCTCAGTCTTCAACAGTAAGAACAGTTGTTCTCTGGGTACCCAGTCTCTTGAGCTGAAAGACAGGGATGGGGAGCAGAATGAATGCCTGGTAATCCAAGAGAAAATGGTTAGCCAGCTACTACACCACTTAGATGCACACAAGTCCACAGGGCTGGATGGAATCCACCCAAGGCTACCGAGAGAGCTGGTGGAAATGCTCACCAAGCCACTTTCAATCATTTATCAGCAGTCCTGGCTAACTGGGGAGGTCCCAGTTGACTGGAGACTAGCAAATGTGACACCCATCTGTCTACAAGAAGGTCTGGAAGGAGGATCCAGGGAACTACAGGCCTGTCAGTCTGACCTCGGTGCTAGGGAAAGTTAGGGAATCTTCTTGAGTGGCATCACGCAGCACATACAGGACAACCAGGGAATCAGGCCCAGTCAGCACGGGTTTATGAAAGGCAGGTCTTGCTTGACAAACCTGATCTCCTTCTGTGACAAGGTGAGCCATTTAGTGGATGAGGGAGAGGCTGTGGATGTTGTCTACCTGCACTTTAGTAAAGCTTTTGACACTGATTCCCACAGTATTCTCCTGGAGAAACTGGCTGATCATGGTTTGGACAGGTGTACTCTTTGCTTGGTAAAAACCTGGTGGGATGGCTGTGCCCAAAGAGTGGTGGTGAATGGAGTTAAATCCAGTTGGTGGCCAGTCACAAGTGGTGTTCCCCAGGGCTCAGTACTGGGGCCGGTTCTGTTTAATATCCTTATCAATGACCTGGATGAGGGGATCGAGTGCACCCTCAGTAAGTTTGCCGATGACACCAAGTTGGGCAGGAGCGTTCATCTACCTGAGAATAGGATGGCCCTACAGAGGGATCTGGGCAGGCTGGATTGATGGGCCGAGGCCAATGGGGTGAGGTTCAACAAGGCCAAGTGCCAGGTCCTGCACTTGGGTCACAACAACCCCATGCAGCGCTACAGGCTTGGGAAAGACTGGCTGGAAAGCTGCCTGGCAGAAAAGGACCCAGTGGTGTTGGTCAACAGCTGCTGAATATGAGCCAGCAGTGTGCCCAGGTGGCCAAGGCGGCCAGCAGCATCCTGGCCTTTGCCAGGAACACATCCTGGTCAGCAATAGGGAAGTGATCATCCCTCTTGTACTCAGCACTGGTGAGGCCCCACCTCAAGTACTGTGTTCAGCTTTGGGCTCCTGACTATAGGAGGGACACTGAGGTACTTGATCATGTTCACAAAAGGCAATGAAGCTGGTGAGGGGTCTACAGAACAAGTCTTATGAGGAGCGGCTGAGAGAACTGGGATTGTTTAGCCTGGAGAAAAGGAGGCTGAGGGGAGACCTTATCAGTCTCTATAACTACCTGAAAGGAGGTTGTAGCGAGGTGGGGGTTGGTCTCTTCTCTCATGTAGCAGGTGACAGGACAAGAGGAAATGGCCTCAAGTTATGCCAGGGCGGTTTAGATTGGATAGCAGGAAAAACAACTTCACCAAAAGGGTTATCAAACACTGGAACAAGCTGCACAGAGAAGCAGTTGAGTCACCATCCCTGGAGGTATTTAAAAGATGTGTAGATGTAGTGCTGAGTGAGGGACACAGTTTAGTGGTAACTTGGCAGTGCTAGGTTAACGGTTGGACTTGATGATCTTAAAGGTCTCTTCCAACCAAACAATTCTGTGATTCTATTAATGTCTCAAAGTGGTAGAGAGGCCATAACACTTGACACTGTTCACCCTTAGCCCTCTACTCCCATACTCTGACTGATACAGTGGCAATTCCCACTACCTTGAACACTTTGGCCTCCTCTGCTATAATAAAATCCACATGGATCATGTCCAGCTCTAGCTCTTTTCCTTCTCTTTCTACATTTGCCAGGATTACATCCTTCTTCCAGCTCTTCCATCTATTTAAATACTTCAGTTGGAGAAAGTGTAATTTTGAGTCATATTCCAGTCACATTTACCCACTGTTCCGTTCCTCAAGCTTCCTCAGCCTTAGTTCCTCTCAAGAGGAAAAAATTTATCACAGAGAGAAGAGAGCTTTAGGAAAGGAAGGTCTGCAAGGTATGTAGGGAGCTAAAACATCTGCTCTTCTGCCATAGATTCTCCTTGATCCCACCACCCTGCCCAACTGCATGTAGTCCAAATATTTCCCTCTGAATATCTCTTCTAGCCTTCACTTGCTTTAATTCTTCTTTTCAGCACGAAGATGTTTCTATTTTTCTCACCTAACACCAAAATTGTTGGAAAAAAACACACCTGTGCCTCTTCAGCCATTTCTTTTTCATCTCTAGTGTTGTTGCAGTTTTACTCCAATTATATCAACTCTCACCAGTTAAATTTTCAGCCCCCATACTTTGATGAAAAGACTCCATCCTCATCTTCCTTGTCAGACAATCCTCCTATTCTTGAAATAAGACAGGACACTCATACCCAGTTTACTAACTTACTAATCTCACTACTCTTACATACTTACTAATCTTTTATTACTGTTCTCATCATGGATCTTTATTCTTCACCGAGGTGCTCTCTATTCTCAGGTCTGTCTGCCCTCAGTATCTTGTCTCAGGGATCTCATCTGCTAAACAAGTTCAGCTCCCATCACTGCACTAACTGCTCAGATCTGTGTCTCTGCTCAGGATCTGTCTCCTTCTGTTCAAAGAACAGTCTCAGTTTGACATCTTTGTCGATGCTAAGTTGTCAGCTCACTCTAAGAGAGACTAAAGCAGAGCTCATTTCTTCCCCAGAGCCCTCCACAACTGCATGTATCACCATGGACCTGACACGTCTCTCCAACTCATAACCTGTACAGTTTTTTTTACTTTGAACTCTTCTGTGGTCAAGGCAGAGTCTTTCAGAGCTTCTAGCCACCTGCTCAGCTGACACCGGTCTGAAAATTCCATTTTGTATCTTTGCCTTCATTACTGTGATCTCCTTTTTGCTCTGGACAGATGGCTGGCAGCAAACCAGTACGTACTGCAGTTCCTGGTAACCAAACTGCTCCAAGGGTGACATTAAGAAGAGGAAGATCACTACTTTCTTCCATGAATTGACTACAGAAGATGTAGTACTCCACATATGCATGGCCAGAGCAAGCATTATTCATTAAACAGCATTGCCACCGAATCTTTATTGACTTAATACTGTTTTAACTTACTTGCTGTGAACGAACATGACCTTCCTAACTCTGAAGGTGTAGCTCTCCAGTAACTTAAGTATATCTGAAGATGCAGAGCTTCTCAGTTTCTTTGTAATAACACCAGCAGGTCCACCAGATTACACAAAAACTAGTGAAAAAGCTACATGGTTTCAGATAGTTCAGCCCTGGACCAGCTTAGAACCCCCAAGCACCGCACCGTCAATGATAGTCTTAAGAGTGTCAACAATATACTTCTCTGAAATCACCTCATGGAAGAAACCTTCACAGTTACCAACAGCAAAGTATAGGAAATGAAGGCCAATCAGAACTGATAGCAGCCAAGACTTCATAACCACAAGAGTTTGCATCTAGTTAGTCAACCAAGTTGTGGTTAACTATTTAGCTGTCACTGAGACAAAAAGCAGTCAAGCTTATGGTTTTCACCAGAGTAACATGAAAGACTGCAGCATTGTACTGGTAAGTGAATTTTACTGGTATCTTTGAAATGGGGTACACCTTGATAAAAAAAAAACCTCATAGAGGAGATGGCCAATTGCTGTCTACAGCATGCTGATAGGAGTCCTCCTCATAGGTGTCCTCTCTGGGATATCTTTGGCCAGGTTAGCTGAGACTCACCAATTCACATATGCTGGCAACTTAATCTGTAGAGGAGACACAGCCTATGTGACTGGGTATCTTACAGATCAGAGTCTGGATTTCTCCCCTTGTCTTCTACCACTACCTGCTTACATTCAAAGTTATATCCTCAATTAAACACAGTAATACACAAATTACGGTCCACTCCCCAGAAACAAGTTACAAGGTCATGAGCTGATATAACAAGGTTACATGGGGTTGCAGAGGTTCACCTATGCATGTCACAGCCATTTAACTGGCACCAAGCATCCAAGCAGTCATCCTTGTTCCAGCATTAAGAGACTCTTGCCCCCAACCATGTTACAGCATCGGTCTCATGAGACTTTTCAAATTCACATTGTAGTACCTTCTCCTAAACAGCGTCCCTGACACTTGGGAGGACCTGCTCAAAACCTGCCAAGTTGCTTCACCTCCTTCAAGCTCTCTTAAGGGCTTCCAAAACATTTAGTAACAGCATCTGTATAAATCCAACAGTGCCTAAGCTGCCAGTGCTTGGAGATCAATGACTACTACACCTGAAGTGTTTATTCCTAGTTTTACTTGAATCCCCCGGTTGCTTACACTTGTTTGATACTGATTAAAAAAAAATATTTTGGGAAGGAATTGTTTTTATTCCACATTTTTGTATATAGAAATAGGGCCCCCACTCTGTTAGGCAAAGGTTTGATAGCTACGTTTGGTAGCAAATCTTTCGTCGCACTGAAGGTTTACACTAATTAACACACAGCTCATTAAAACTCAGTCGTAGACTACAGTCTCCACTGAGATATTGGACACAAGGAAAAGGTTCTGTTAATTAAGGCTATGAACACACCAAAATAAACTTGATTCCCCTGGATCCAACTCAGCTTGACGCTAGGAGTCCTAACAAACTAGGAATGCAAACAACTAACACTGTAATCACAGGCATCTTATTTCCACAAGCAGAAACACAGCCTAAGCAGAAACTTTTATCAGATCACTAAATACTGGATGCTTACAGCTGACACAGTTCCCATCCTACACTGGGAAGAGTGTTACACTCCCTTCCTCTTGAAATGGCTAGTCATCAGTTTATTAATTAATACAAGCAACTTGATTAGTTTATCTTAAGGACACCTGGTAATACAGTCATGTATACAATTTATAAATAGCATCTCTTATGGACGTTTATAAATAACATCTCCAGTCATCAAGAAAGATGAAGAGATTCAGATAGGCTGTTACAGGTAACAAGTTGATGACAGCATCACAGATCAGGAAAATGGAAAGAAATGCATTAATACAACAGAATCAGAGCAGTTCATATTTAAAGGTCTCAATGAAATGACAGAATCAGTGTATCGATATGTTCACTATTGTTTCCCCAGCAGCCCAGAAGTTTCATCAGAAAGGAGGATGTGGGATTTTCTAATGACTAGGGGTCACAAGTTACAAAAACAATATACACTTGTGAAAAACAGTGCTTTCATTAAGAAATACTCCTACTTAAGGTCAAGCACATTGTGAAATATCAAAGTCTACTGTTGATATCCATCTGAACTACAGTTGCACAACATTTAGTTCTTCCTCCCACAAAGCACAGCTTTCCCATACAATACAATCGGCATGAAACAACAGCAGCAAGACCCCTACAAAATATTTCAGAAAACCAGCACAAAGTTATAGTCCCCTACTACAAGGCACTTACGTCCCCATAGGCCATCATTTCTTCACTGCAGATAAAACACCTGGTGGAGAAATCCCAACTTTCATGTCTTTATTAAGACAGGAGTAGACATGCCCAAATTGTTCCTCTGTAACTCCATGAGATCTGTTAAAGCATCCAGACACTGGATCGAATTTCCACACAAAGAATTCATTTAGCCCTAACATGGAAGTGAAATCCATGCCAGCCACTCCACCCAGGAGCAAACCCTGCTGTATTTCATAAGGACAACACACAAGTATTAAGAAGCCCCGCATATCAGCATAACAAAAAATAGACCAGCTCCACACCAGAAATCCATTATGGTGCTATCTGGTCTGCAGTCTTATTACATGTATAGATGTAAAAATGCATATATACATATATATTTCTACATATACATTCTTGTATGTCATTTTGGCGGGTTGAACCTTAGCTAGCTGCCAGATGCCCACCCACCCCCTCTCTTACTATCATTTCCCAAACAGGACAGGGAAGAAAGTAAGATGAAAATGCTCACAGGTAGAGATAGAGACACGGACGTCACTTGCCAGTTACTGCCCCAGGCAAAATGGACTTCACTTGGGGAAAAGCAATTTAATTTATTGCCAATTAAAATAGAGTTGGATGGTGTGAAATAAAGACAAAAACTAAAATACCTTTCCCTCATCCCTTTTTTGCCCCCCAGCTCAACGTCATTCCTAAACCCTCTACCTCCTCCCCACTCGCAGGCAGCCAATGGGAGATGAAGGGTTGTGGTCAGTCCATAACAGCTCCTCGTGTTTGCTCTAGCATGGTTTCTTCCCACGAGCGTGCAGTCCTTCAGGAGAACCTACTCCATCCTGGGGTCATCCATGGGCTGCAGTGTGGATATCTGCTCCAGCGTGGTCCTCTCCACATGCTGTAAAGGAACACCTGCTCCACCATGGTTTCTCCCAAAACTCTCCAGAGGCTTCAGGTGACTCTCTGCTCCAGCGCAAGAAGCATGTTTTCCCCTCTTTCTTCTCTCACCTTGAGGTTTGCAGTGCTGCTCCTTGCACTTTTTCTCCCCTCACTCCTCTCTGCCTGTGTGGCGCTTTGTCCTTTCTTAACCATTATCGCAGAGGTCTCCCACCAGCTCAGCTGAGGGGCTTACCCATGCCCTGCAGTGGGTCCAGTGGAGCTGGCTAGAAGTGGCTGTGTCAGGCACAAGACAGCCCTAACCTCTCCTCACAGTGACCATCCCTGCAGCCCCACCACCACCAAAGCCTTGACGTCTACACCACATACATTCATACATGACAAAAAACAACATCAGCTACAGAAATGATGACTAGCGAAAGTCACACCAACCAATCTTGATATCCAAGTTTCAAAGCAACTAAATCTAAATTCCAGTGCCTCGAAGGAGGACAGAATAATTTAGTTTCACTCTCAAACGCCAAACACCAGAACAACTTTTTGCTGCTACTGCAACAGCTCCCCAGGTTGCCCATCTTGTCAAGTAATTCAGACTGCTGAAGGAAAGACAGCTTCCTGTCTTCAGCAACACAGCCGGTCCTGCAGCACCCTACCAGCTCTATGGAAGAGACAGAAAAGCTGCTGACACCTAGCCCATGAACACCTACCACCTCCTGCTGCCTTGCTGCTGGGAACATTTATCCCCCAAGCAGAGACAAGTTCAGAAGAGCATCTGCTAACACAGCATTCACTTTCTCTTGGCCTCTTTGCACATTCAGCTAAGCTCTGTCTGACTCAACCATAGGAGGAAAAAAATAGCATCTTGTCACCCCAAGTGAAAGGAAAACAGTTTCATTGAGAAGACTTAAGCAGGCTGTGGTAAAGCTGTCAAAGCAGTCAACATCCATCTATCTCAATCCCACATGCCTCTGTGCACCTACTTTGACAGAACTTAAAGACAAGTCTTCAGAGTCACTAAACTTTGCTACCATCTTCTGCTCCCACAGTATAGAATCAGTTTTTCAAGTGGTCTCCTCCACATGACGCAGAGCTGCTCGTTGTTCTACCAAGGGGCAGCAGAAGAACCTATGCTAAGATTTACTTCCAAACCCCATGCTTTTATCCAGAAACGAGGAACAGGCATGAGAAATAGCAAAGAACATCTGAGCTCCCTTGCCAGCTAGGCCACAGGTTTCTTGTTTGGTCCCAAGGAAATTATTTCACTGGTGTATCACTCTCCCAACATGGAAAGTATAAAATTGAGATGCTTGTAAAGGTGCCCAGATCCGTGAACAAATAAGGATTATAGTTGCACTGCTTCATGCTCCAATTAGAGAGTCAGTCATATGCCAGGTTTGGGCAGACATCTATTTAATCTTGAGGCAAATAACATCTAGCCCTGTTGTAGTAATTTTTCTTTGGGGATCACAAAGCAATACCTCCCCATCTATGCTGGAGACTGGGACACCAATCAGCAGCTCAGGTACTTTCCAAACTAGACTTCGTATTTTTCCATTCAACAGCCTTTAAGTGGTTTTCCTTCCATGACCAAGTAAGTTTACAAGAGTCCAATTCAAGTACACAGTTCTTGTTCACAAAGTCAAAACCAAAACAGTGAAAAACGCAAAGGGGCAAGTTAAGTAAACCGATTCAAAGTGCAAAGGGTAACTGGAACAGCTGATGGCAGCTGTTCTACCTCTAATCTTGCAATACTAACATAGCCACTAACAAACACAGCATACTACCCCTCAGGCACAGGGAAAGGTTCCAGAAAATGGGATGAAAATGAAAGATGGGCTACACAGAACAAGAAGATAAAGAGTACACCTTAGAAGATTCTCCTTGAAACACACCAAGTTTTTCCCCACAAAAAAGGATGTCATTAAGCTTACTTAAAAAAACAAAAAGAAGCTGGGTAGATATGCTCAACACGTGGCAGAGTGAGTGAAGAAAGCATCCCACCGTCACAAACATTTCCTAAAATTACTATGGCAATCCACTAAAACTGTCACAATGTCTACTAAAAAAATTACAGTATTAAGAATCAGAAGTTGTAGACAAAAAAAAAGCCCCACAAACAACAACAAAAAAACCCCAAGATGTGGACAGTAGAGAGGGACACATCACTGGCTAGAACAAAAGCTTTCTTCTAGGTCAGCACTGCCTATTAGCACTATTTTAAGTGAAACTGTGTTAAAAACACCAGTCATGTTGCCAACTGCTCATGGTGTGCAGCATCTTTTTGAGAATATCTAGCATTAGCAGCGTGGAAACTACCAATTTCCAAAACAAGGCAGCAGAATTTAGGATGTGGATACATGAATTTCATGAAGAGATACAGTGCAGAAGGCTAGATATCAGACATAAGAAGCTGTCCTTTTTCTCCCCTTTTTACAATAATCAATCCACGAAGTTGCAACCAACTCAGTGCCAACAAATCTAGATACGCCAAGAAACATTTGCAGAAGACGCACTTTGAACCATCCAAGGTATTAGCAGTATTTCAGTACCAGTCACTCCCGCCTGTCATCATTCCTGACCCAGCATCACGTCCACCTCTTGCCAAGTATTGGTATTTCCACCAGCCTAAAAGGTGAACACAGGGGTTTTTTCCTGCATACGGAGAGACCTGATTAAAACCTGTTAAATAAAATCCCATCACTTAACAGAGCATGAAGGACCTGAAATTAAGTCACCCAAGTTACCACCTTCCTCAGCTAACAACAGGGTACTCAGTCACACAGCCAATCTGTTCTGGTGTGACTACAGACTTACTTTCAGCAATTCAAGCAAATCCAAAGCTCTCTGAGGAGCAGATCCTCTACTGCTCCACCAATTGCTGAATGCCTGCAGCCAGCTCTGGCACCTCGCTCGCAGCAATCCTACCCTTACTTGCTAACCAAACTTGCTAACATATCTGCTGAGCAAACTCATAACTAGCTTTAACCTGCAGCAGTGCAACCACAAAACCAAAAGAAAAACCCCATGCTATGTATTTCAAAGCATCATTTCACAAGAATTTGTCCGTGGTAGTGCCAATTTAAATAGCTCCCATGCCCACTTATAACATAACGAATCTCACCAGGAACCAATCCATGTTCAAAACAGCCTTTTTTTGAATTGTTTTCTTTTAAACCAGACCAACACCCTAACCCAGTCCACTCTATACCATATTTGTACAACAACAACCAAGCAAGGTTAGGAAGCACTCAGAAGAAGCTGCTTCAGCTGGCTCTTGCCATGAACACTTCTCCTTCGCAAGTGTTTATGGCCTCCCTTGTAGCATACTCTACAGTTTATGCACATGAGGTCATTTCTAGAGCCATCCCTTTGGTTAGAGCAGCACCTTCATCCACATTTGTGCTGACTTTGTGTAGCAGCAGGGCATGCAGCATCTCCACGCAGCCATCATCTCAACACCTTCCACACTGAAAGAGTCAAGCAATCCTGTAAGACCTCTATTCAAGACACAGTAACCTGTCAGATTTTAAAAATTCTGCTGCGCATACAGCTTTATAGAATTTATTACAAGGGAGCCTTGTACACCATGCTTCACTTGCACGCACTAAAAAAACAAGTTACCGAAAAGCATAACAGATGGCTAGCAGCCAAGTGAAGATAAACACCTCCAGTGCTGGCCATTTCGTCTACCTGGAGTTCACTTGCCCTGATCTAACACCGCATCATGAAGTGAAAATACTTAGGAAAGTGCCACCAGCCACCACCCAGACAACTGCTGCACTGCCCAGAGCTTACCCCTCCCTGAAGGATCAGAACCTCAGTCTGATTTTAAGCACTGAAGGTAGGGTGTAACCAATGTTTCAGGGCAAGCTCCCTTAATACTCCTTAGCATCATGTGTGTAAAGCACTACCAAATGTGGGGTCAGATGTAAGACAGTTCATGAGAAAAAACAGTCTTCCTGTTTTCCTTATGCACTTTAAGCCAAAACCTAGCAGCAGCACCAACTGGGAAGTGCCAACTCAATAGCTACATAAAATTGCAGGAGCTGAAAGGCACATTAGCAAAAGGGAACAATACAGAAGGGCTGTGAGCTAACCCCGGTGGGCAGCTCAGCCGCAACCCAGCCGCTAGCTCACTGCCCCCCAGCAGGATGGGGGAGAGAATCACAAGGGTAAAAGTGAGAAAACCCATGGGCTGAGATAAAGACAGTTTAATAGGTAAAGCAAAAGCTTTCATTCACCACTTCCCATTGGCAGGCAGGTGTTCAGCCATCTCCAGGAAAGCAGGGCTCCATCAGGTGTAACAGTGACTTGGGAAGGCAAACCCCATAACTCCAATCAGCCCCACTTTGTCCTTCTTCCTCCAGCTTCTACTGCTGAGCATGACATCCCGCGGTCTGGGATATCCGTCTGGTCAGCTGGGGTCAGCCAGCCCAGCTGTGTCCCCTCTCAACTCCTCGTGCACCCCCAGCCTCCTCGCTGGTGGGGCAGGGTGAGAAGCAGAAAAGGTCTTGGTGCTGTGTAAGCCAATGTAAAATACTGGTGTGTTATCAAGGCCATTTTCATCATAAACCCAGAACATAGCACCATACAAGCTGCTATGGAGAGAATTAACTCTACCCCAGCCAAAAAGAGTGCCAATACATGTACTAGATATAAACATCTTCAATTAAAAAAAATGGCTTATTCAGGACAAGTTACAGAATGGTCCTGCCACTTTAAAGATAAAAGAGATGGGGGAAAAAAATAATAATCAGTGGAACTAGAGGAAATCCCCTGGTTGAAGAGTCATCTTTCAACCAGCTCAGACAGCAAACAACACTGATGTGAACACTGCCCCAAGATGCATACTCACAGCATTTGTGCTGTGGGTACAGCTTACTGCTAAACTCTAGTCTGAGTAAACACTTGCTCTTCTAAGTAACTGCTGTGCTGAGATAACAGCAAATCACTGGAGATCTCCAAGCCTCTTCGCCAGCAGCAAAGCCAGTTCAGAACTTCTTGTCCTCTCCTGCCACAGCTTCCTCTAACACAAGACATTGGCATTGTGCTAATCACTACTTGTGGGGTCACACTAACCCAGATTAGCAAAGTAATGAAGATAAACAAACCACACAAAAAAAAAAAAGACAGAAACCATAAGGATGTAAATATTTTCATACCCAAACCTTCCAGCTTTCTGATGTATTCCTAGGATATCCTGAATTAGCATTCAATACCTTAGAGAAAAACATACTACTTCTTTTGCATATAAGACTGTTGACTTCGTTAATTTCGTATCACACTCTGAGAACTCCCACTATGGGTGCCAATAATAAGCTTTAGATAGATGACTTCACGATGACCTATAGAGCACCTCTCTAGCAAAATAATAATTCTCTAGAAATTATTCAGATTAAAATCTTTCAAGTCAAACAGTACAAGATGTCTGCCTTGTAAAACTTTAATTTCTTTGGTCTTCCATCTAGACTCAAGGTACCCCGTACGGTAAACAAGACATTCACTATCTACTGTTATCAACCAGGATAAGATAAGCCCACAGACAGACAGCAGAATTGCTGTTTAACACAAACAATTGCAATTCAGATAACAAGCAAAAGAGCTGTTATTTACACAGAGGTAGAGGACTGCTGGGTGGCTGGGGTCATGAAGAACCTAGCCATTTTACAAGGTGGCACTAAACCACATTTTATCACCAAAATATTAAGCTACAGTCTTTTCAACGTATTCAAGAACTTCTTGCTGCTGCAAGACAGGTGACCTGAACAGCAGTCCTACCCTCAACCTAACAAGCAGAGAGAAGAGTTCATACACCTCATCATCTTTTCCCTTTGCAGAACCCACTTAGCACTCCAGGCAAGGAAGTCTTCCTACCTGCAGCATCCGTGGGCTCATCTTAAAAGAACTAACAGCTTCTGACGGGGTGAATGTAGCAATTCTGACTAAACCGGGCACAAACACGAAGGGAGCATTGCAACCCTGACTTACGCTGTTATTTCCATGACACATTTCAAGCAGCAACTGAAATGTGGAGGTGAGCTCAAAGCAGTAACAGACACTTGAGCTATTTAACCTCCCGATACTCCTTTGCTTGTGACTGCCCTGTGTGTATGTTAGCATGTATAAAAAGGGTAGTAGGAGAAGGGGAAAAAAAAAATTAAAAAAATCAGGCTTTGTTGGCATCAAAAGGAATAGTAGAAATATTGTAACATTCTTTCGGGTAATGTCTAGACATTCTTTAAGACTTTCAAAAGCAATCAGGCACCACCCTCATGTTAAACACAGACACAACATCACTTTAAGTGATACTCATATGGCTTACAAATTCAGGATTGCAAAATAATCCATTTTCTTGATACTCTTGACTAGTTGTTCAAGGCTCATCCACCATACAAGAGATTATACCTAGATTAACTACTTAGGCCACAAATGTCCACAGGATCAGAAACAGTACATTTGACAATGATCCTTCATTCTTACAAGTAACTGAAGCAATCACATTTTCAGATGACTGAGCATAAACCAGCAAGATGAACTTCTAATGCACGCACGCAGGTGCACGCAGGAAAATAAGCTTAAAACCATTTACCTGTACTTAGCTGTGAAGCAACAGTTACCTGCTTGGCTTGGCAAAACAGACTGTGATGTTAAATCAGGCCTGTACAACACAGCCCCACAAGTAATATTTCTGCCTCGCTGCAGGTTATTGGCCACAGGAAATAGGTCTGCCATCGAGCACATAAAGAGGCAGAAGAGGAGCCACAAGCCACAGCAGCCAAGCGATGCAGCGCATTACCTAGCCACACACCACATCTGAGCAACTGAGCAGCAACAGCCCTCTGAAAATGCCACTTCTGCCCTTGCCCTTTTGCTTGGCAGTTTTTGATTTCTGAACCTCTCACTAGATGAAAATCCAGCATGAGGAAAGGGGAACTCAAAGAGGGTACCTGAAAAACAGCAGGAACGAGAACGACACAGGCAAGCTGGAAGGTAGACTCCTTGCAATGCCAAACTCTAGAGAAGGTCATCTTTTCCCTACCAGTCACCAAACTACTCTGCCAAAGAGGTGAAGAGCCTGCACACTGGTCACTTACTCCCATACACAACCTTTGTCTGGTTTGAGACAGAATAAAACCGATTTTCTTTTTGGTAATTTTACTTTTCGGCTAACTCTGTCGTGGGTTCCAACTGACCGCACTCTGAAATTAATGGCATATTTTTCAGACAGTGCCTGCTTCTAGCAGCGATAAAGCCTGATGTTTATAGATAATGCCAAAGAACGGTATGCAGAGAGGCTCTTGCTTATACTCATTGCTATAACAACCGAGGTCAACTAACTCTGTTATATGCCCCATTGGAGGGCTGGAAGTGGAAAAGCGCAGAGGGGTCACCAACACCTTTGGGGAGAAGCAGCCAGGACAGGTGACCCGAAAATGACCAACAGGGTATTCCATCCCATCTGCCTCATGCTTAGTAAAAAAGCTGAGGGACCAAAGGGGTCAGCTCTTCCTCAATGGCCGGCGACCGAGAAGGACTCTGTCTGTCTTTCTGCCTTTGATCCCAATCTGTGCCTTCCTGAATCCAGCTTCCATCTGTTGCTTAGTCCAGTCTGGAGTTTTCCCAGTGCCTGCTGGTGACGTGATTGTCATCCTGGAAGCTCAAAATTGATTTTTCACCTATTTCATTATTTTCTTATTATTATCTTATCCTTTTATTGTTAATACTTCATTATAGCCGTTTTAGGTTTTTTTCAATTCACAACTCTCTCTCTCCACCTTATTCTTATTCCCCCTTCTAGGGAAGGAAGAAGGGTTAAATAGAGAACATCTGTTATTTGTTTAGTGGCCAGCCCAGCCTAAACCTTGACAACCTTGTGCCAAGTCCACACATGGACCAAAAAAAAAAGAGTGCCTTTTCAAAGCAGACAGGGGGATTAAGGATGTGCAGTATAAGCTCAGAGAAAAGAAGCCAACATGGAAGTAACTTCAGATTTGGGGTTAGAAAAAAAATCAACAGTTGTAGGTATGGGAACAGAAACACACAGTCCAACACAGTTAAGACAGTGATTTTAACACCCATTTAATCCTTTAAATTGCAATCTCACTTTTTAGCTAGTCTCCACCCCAGGGAGGGTCTCTTCCAAAAGAGTATCTCATAGCTTTGCTTGGTTTTAAGATACTATATTTGGTTACATACCTCAGACTTTGTAGAATGATCTACTACTCCTAGCTACCCATAGCATTATTGTAGTTGTACCTTTTGTTGTGGTCAGGGGAAATATGTATCCTTTCTTCTTTTGTCTCCATATTTATTTTCAAAGAACTTAGTTTTACTATAAGCTATGTATATGTCATATCTACCTACTTAATTCTAAATATTAAGGCAGTCTCTGCAGATACACAGCAAGCCTTAGCAATCTCTGCTTGCGATTACAGCAAAATATGGTAATCTTAAACAAATCCAAAGTACAGTGCTATTTGGAAATAATAAGTTTTAAGTTTCTTACCACTCGGCATAGTTCCTTATTAAACCTCTTTCCAGATGGACTGATAGTTTTACACAGTTTTCCAGATAGATGACCTGAGAAGGCACCAGGCTTCTTTAATGATTCCTATTAACTTACTTTGCAAAGTTTTACCCACTAAGCAAGTATCGCTAACTAAACATACCTTCAGGTGACGTACTGTCGTTGTTCACCCCTAGCACGTACACATACTGAACTACCTTTGGAAATGCATACAATCTTTTCATTTTGGAGCGGTACGTTAAACTCTTTGCCCTGCAAGAGTATAAACCCAAGCAAAGTTAAGCATAATCCTTTCCATTTCCACCCCTCCACAGCCTTGTACTTATTCTCTGTCCATACGACTCATACGCACTTCATTTTGGCTGATGTAATTACCCCTCCGCCCAAATACCTCACCACTGACCAAATCAAAGGTGTTTTACTAAGTCATTTACCACAACTCCGGCGTCCCCACGTGCCGGTCACCTCCACGTCGCGCTCTGCCTCTCCTCAACAAAGCCGATCCGCCTCCCCCTGACTGAATAAACCCACCGAGGGTAATCGCTGCTGCTGCGGGGCCGCCGCCACGCATCGCGGCCCTGGCGCCCCCGGGACCCGGCCACGCCGGCACCCTGGTGCGGCCCGCGGGGCGAGGCACGGCGCGCTTCGCCTCCCCTCCCCTCCCTTCCCTTTCCCTGGGGACCGGGCTCCTTGTCCCTCACCACCCCGGTGTCCCGCGTGGGCCGGGCCGGGCCTGCCGCCGGCGCTCGGGGAGAGGAGCGAGCAGGCTGCCACAGCCACGGGAGGAACGCGCCCACGGCGCCGGCCCTAGCCCCGCCGACTGAGGCGGAGGGGACAGGTTTTGCACCGGGCGGGCAGCGAACAGCAAAGCCGTACCCTGCCCGACGAATCCCCCTCCGTTCCGGTCACCCAGCGACGACGATCGGGAACGGCGTTTTAAACGGACGAACCGGCCGCCCCCCTGCAAGCCCCCAGTGCCTCACCCCCCCACGAGGTGGGGGCCGGAGAAGGGCCCCCGAGGGCCCGGCGGCGCCTCCACCTGCCGGGCCGGGCCCTCTTTCCCCCCTGCCAGGCCTAACCCAGCCCCCCGCCGCCGCCTGCCGCACCTCCGGTCGGCTCGGGCAGCTCCCCCCACCGCATCAAGATCCCCCTAGGCTACGAGCGGGGGAAGCGGCGGCCCGGCCCGGCCCGGCCCGGCCCGCCCGCATTCACTCACCGGCGGCCAGGGCGGCGGCGGCCAGCAGCCACACCGAGCAGGGGAACCGCGCGGGAGCGGCGGCCGCCCAGCGCCTCACGGTGCCTCCGGCCNCCCCGGCCGCCGGCCCCCCCCGCCCGCGCCCCGCAGCCCCCTTCCCTCGCCGGGATAGGGCTCCGCCGCTGTCACTCGCACACACCTCCTGCGTTCCCCCTCGCCTCCGCCCCGGCCCTGCCCCGCTCCTGCATGAGGATTGGCAAGCGGAGCGATCCGTCAAGTCCGGGTGCCCTATCCGAGCACGCAAGTAACGCACTGGCCCGTCCCCCCGAGCCGGACACGTAACTAGGTCCCCCCTGGGCGGGTGGTGGTGGCGCGGAGCTGCCTGCGGTTTAATGACGGTCCGGGGGACCCGGGCGTAGAGCCGCGGCGGCGGCGGCCTGGCAGAGGCCTGGCAGCGCCGGGTCTCGCCGCTGACAAACGCCTCGGCCTGGGCAGGCAGCAGGAGGAGCCCCTGCCGCCGCGGCGCGTAGGGCCGCATCCTGCCCTGCCCCGCCTCGGCGGGGACGCGGCAAGGGAAGCGGCGGCAGCCGAGTGCCCTCGCCTCGGCCTCCGGGGCTGCCCGAGTCAGCCCCCTGTGCGGGAAGCTTACCCGAGTGCCGTCGGGGGCAGGCTGCCTCTAGGACACCGGGAAACGCTGCCGATGACCCAGTGTCACGTACGTGGGGTTGGGCGCTTGTCAGCCAGGAGCTGTGGGGCCTGTCGCTGCTGGGGCCAGCGAGGACCACAGCGGGACGCGGCAGCGGACGTGGCGCGGCGTGGCATGGTGATTCAGGAGTGCTCTGCGGTGTGAGTTGCTTGCCTTGCATTCACCTGGCCCTGTTTTCCAAAGAGAAAGGAAGGGCGGCGGGAGCAGGGAATAAAGATGAACACAGGAGACAATGATGGTTGGACTCAATGATCTTAAAGGCACCTGCCAATCCAGAAAATTCCATGATTCTATGACTTTGTATCACACAGAATTACCACCTTGTTTGGTTGCTACCTCATTTAGTCCCTCTGACTTCCCTTGCAGGTGAGTCTTTAGTCAACTGATCGATATCCCTACTTTCCAAATGGAGCAGTAAATGGATAGGCAGTGGAAAGCCTTTCATCCCAAGCCATGTTGCCTCAATACTCCCTCAGAGCTCTTCCTTTCCACAGGAACCTCCACCCACCCTCACGGCTCTCCTCAGTGACTGGAAGTGCTCTACCAACACGGAAGCACGTTGATACCCACAGTTCACTATTTATCTTCAGGCCCTTCAGTACTACACAGTTTAAAAATACATTCAATCCCCTTGTTACGGTTTGAGAAGCCCACAACAATTTATTGTCGTTTATATAATTATTCTATCACCCGCTGACCCCTCCCCACCCGGGATAAGGAATCGGGGAAAAACAAGGAAACATGAGGGTTGAAATATAAGTCGATTTAATAGGGTAAGACTAAATAATTAACATTAATAATACTAAAGAACCAGTATTGATCCCAGTAGCAATATAAAATACACAAGGATTATACTCAGCCAACTGTATCAGTAGGAAGCTTTGCACTCCCAGCAGTGGATAGCAAATGTGGGACACTGCACACACTACGGCTTCGGGAGGAAGGGAAGGCCTCAGGGGTCCAGCACCAGGGCAAGAAGTCCTCTGGATGGCCGCCATCAAGGGATAGAGCTCTTTGCAGCAAACTTCCTAATTTATACTGAATGCGATGTTTATGGTATGAAATAATCCTGTTGGCCAGCTTGGGTCAAGTGCCCAGGTCTCGCTCCTCCTCATCCCTGCACCTGGCAAGCTTGAAAACACTGGGACCTTGAGACCCACGCACCAGAGCTGGCTATAAAGTAAATATTTTCACAAATTCGGACTAGAGTTCTAAAAGTGGAGTTTTTTCAAGCATTAGAAAATAAATTAGTCCTGTGTTGCTCAAACCAGGACACCCCTGACCAGGCCAAGCTCTGTCTTTCCAGGCATTTTTTCAAGTTAGCCAACCTAAAGTTTTTTAAAAATACTCTTTTTCTTATTCTCAAATATACTGTCCTTCACAGAGCTCGAGCGTTCTTTTTATGTACTAATCAGCCTGATCTGGCCACACATGCCCCTTGCCAGAGGATTCCTACAATCTCTCCCTTCCCTGACAGAGCTGAGATAATGTTGTCACAGGCACAGCCCTACAAGTGTCCCCTTCGCTGTGTGGCAGTACTGCTTTTCAATATCTGTTGTTCAACATCTGGGAGAGTATCTGGTCTACTTNCAATGCGAGGAATCAGCGCTTGGTAACTCGCAAGGAAACAAGGGGTCGCCCCTCTCTCCCCGCACGCGGCGGCGGCGGCCCCTCCTCCCCCCCCGCCAAGGCCCACCTCTGACGCCCACGCCGGCTCTGTTTCCACAACCACGGCCGTGCCCCGGCACCCCCTCCGGCTGCTTCCCCCCAAGCCCACCCTCCCGCCGCGGGCGGGCCCCAGGCAACAAAATAAACGCTCCAGGGGTAAACAACCGCGGCGGCAAAATAGAAGGAGCAGCCGCTCCCCCTTTACCAGNTACTGTAGACCTTTTTTTTTTTTTCCAGATAGTAATGGTCAAAATACTGTCTTCTGCTGCTTCCAGAGGAGGAAGCGAGGGGTTGGAGCAAACCTAATTTGTCCCAAGGAACATATATTGCATTTGTATGTTGTGACCTGTTACTATTAAGGTTATGACCAAAAAAAAAGCTAGCAAAATTTCTCAGAGTAAGCTGTTAAATGCAGAGCCTACAAGCTGCACTACACAATTCCTTAACTCAGCACACAACTCCCTGATAAGCTAACCCAATTAAAGGTGTAGTTGCTGCCATCCTTCTTCCCTCTAGCTATGCAACTCTACTTTCTGTCTACTGATAAAACTGGTATTTATCAAATGTATTAGTAATTCAGCTGATTTAGCTGGCAACAAACTCTTTTTCTTTTTTCTGTCTGCGTATGGAGAGGTGAGGAGTCACTTTTCTTCACACTGAGTCATTCCCTGTAAGGTCAGACAAGCGGCAGTGACAGAGCAAGACTGTCCAGACCGTGGCGCAGGAGAGACTACAGAAGCCTCCCGGTAGGCTGCTGTCAAGTTGCCCGACTGGTTTCTGAGCTTTGCAGCAAAATCAGCATTTGGTTCCACAAGACAAGGAAAAAATGCTTTTTTGTCTTTTTTGTTTCCGCTTATCAGAAAAGGAAGATCTAAAAAAGTGTGTGTCACTGGGGAGGAGGTTAAATACATCTTTTCATGGCTGCTGTTTATGTTAGAAATTCAGTCTTCTGTTAGCCTACTATTTTGGAGAGCTCTCAAGTGGCTTGACAGATCAAGCAGGATTAACAAAAAATAAGGGTAACATCTTCCAGAAGGAGAAGCAAATATATTAAAGCTGGTTTTACGTTTTTAATGGCTTCAAGTGTTTTGTATCTAGCCTTCATCTCTCTGCTTCTTCGAGGAACTGGGCAGTAGTCACTGTTTAATGCGCAGAGATACACATTCCTGCAAAATATACCCACCCAACATGTTCATTTTGAAACAGTAAGAGAAGGTGAGAAAGAAAAAAAGACCAGGCTCTATTTGTAAAAGAAAGTATTGGGTGTCTATTACAATACTAATTTTTCCTCTGCAATTTGGGAGAAATTATGACTGACATTTATGTTTACTCTGGTTAAATAGAAATGCAGTGGTTTTTTCAAAACAGCTTGTAGCAGCACAGTAATTGCATAGGGTACTTGAAGAGTTTGATAATTATTTTTCTGTGATTCGATTAAGAAGAATGTCTCAGATCACCCACTATGCAAGGATAAGTCTTCTTAGGAAACCTTACAACGGAAAAAGATGCTAATGATGAGCTATTCCAGTGCTGAACTGATGCTACGGAGCAGCTTGAGCCACAAGTATTCTTGATAATATTGATATATAAATAAAGCCCATACAATTAGAGCAATTATTCTTCCTGTCTCTCCTTCCTACCTTCCCCCCAGTTTCTTGGAATATAGGCAAAACTAGCTTAGCGACTGTTACTGTGCCAAGACAAGAGCCAAGGTAGCACTGACCTCTAGCCTGAGCAGCATCAGTGTTTGTTGTAAGAAGACTCTGGTATTTAAATGGATGTGCATAAAATCATCACCTGTAAAGTAGGAAAGTAACGTCACCACTGCTTGGCTGTAGTACAGTTTTAAATTATGTAAATGAACCATGAACTTCCCATCCTTTGGTTGGGGTTTGTGGTTTGACTGCTGCAGTTAATGGCGAGGCGAGTACGAAGCACATTTTGCGCACAAGGGTAGATAAGAGTTGCCACAGCAATTGGAAGAAACCTGGAGAGCAACAGCGCGCGTGCCTCCTTGGTAATACGCAGCACCACAAAAAAGGAGGACAGGCTGTGCGCCCGAGATAGGTTTGAGCTGTCCCACCAAGGCCACCGCAGAAGAACCGTGCCCGTAAGCCCCGACCACTCCTTGGTGGGCTTCTGGCCACACCGGTGAGGCCGCTGCACCGTCAGGGCAGACATTCAGGCGGCTGTAGGTGCCAGCGGCCCGACTGGCGCACGTACCCCTCACCGGCACCCCTTTCCCCGGGCAGGCTGAGGTAGAACACGGCGGGCGCGGCCTCCCAGGCCGAGGCAGGGGTGAAACTTCAGCCCCCGCGAGTCGTATTACGGGCTGGCGCCGGCCGGCGGGCACCTGGCTGTTACGAAGGCTGTTTACCACCCTCTCGTTTATGTAACTGCTGCTTTCTGCGGACCTTCTCGTCCGCCTCTGTTGCGGGCTCGTAGGCACGGCGGCAGCAGGAGAGAGCCTTCAGGCCCGGCGAGCGATCCCAGCGCATACCCGCGGCCTGCTGCGGCTCCGGCTGGCGCTGCAGCCCGAGGCCCGCGCCGCCTCCCGCCGCCGCCGGCTGCCTCACGGCCGGGG
>VZSF01007799.1:8162-64197 GCA_013398295.1 Chionis minor | reverse complement strand
CCGAACCGAGAATCATCCCCCTAGACCAACGAGCCGCTCTCCTTCACATTCTCCCCAGCTCGGCACTTCACTCTCTTCCCGCCTCCTCCCGCCCAGCGCCGTTGTGTGCCTGCCCTGCCCTCTCCTCCCTCCCAGCTCCCACTGGTTCCGCCCGCCGCTTCGGGACACACTATTCCTTTAACTGTGTCGTCGTCTTCGTATCCCCCCCCGCCGGGTAACCCGTGCCATCGCCCTGCCCCCGACCCTCCGGCTCCGCTTGGGAGAAACGACGCCGAGTCCCGGGGGTGTGTTTGGGGGTTGTGTCTCTGTAGGGGGGGGGGGGTGCAGCGACCCCCGCGGAGCCCCCCCCGCGCAGGTACCGCTACTGCGCTCTTCCGCGCGGGGGGGGCGGGGGCAGAAACGCCGCGCCCCCGCTTCTCGCGCGCGCCTGACGCGCGTGGCGGGCAGGCAAGGCCGGAGGGGCTCGGAGCCGGGCGAGCTCATTCTCAGCGGATGGGGGGGTGGGGTGGGGGGAATCGGACGCGCACCCACCCTCTCCTTCACCACCACCGCCCCCCCCAACCGCTTTGGTTTATCCCGACCCGCGGTCTGCCCAGCCGTGCGGCGGGTTCCGCTCCCGTCGCTGCGGCGGGCGGACCGACAGACGGGCTGACAGACGGCCTGACAGACAGGGCCTCCCGCTCCCCCGCACCCTCCTGGCCTGTGGGGTTGCGTGAGGGCGACACGCACCCAACTACGTCTGGCAGCGTGCGCGAGTCCTCTCGCAGCAGCCCCGCCGGCCGGTGAGGTGAGGGCCTGCGGGGTGGCCCGGCCTGTGGGAGGCGGCCCGTGGTTCCCTTCCAGTTGGTGGCCCCTGGAGAGGCCGTTGGCGCCCATCCGGAGGCTGCAGGGGGAATGGCTTGGAATGGTTTCCAGGAGAAGTGCCTCAGCGTTGGGAGTGTGTTGCTGGGGTGTAGGGGCCCAGAGGAGCCAATGGAGTTCCCTCCCGCTCCACCTTTTTTTGGCTCACGCTTTGTCCGTGATGTGCTGTATGCTGCTAATGCGTCCCGTCACCCTCAAGCTTCCCCCTCATGTTTCTACACCTCCGTAGCAGCCTCCTCTGCGTATCAGATCTTTCAAAAAACCCTATTCCTTCCATCAGTAATTGCTGTCAGTCCGTATCCATCCAGCACTTTCTTGGGGCTCACACTACAATTTCAACACAGTCTACTCAAAAAATAACCATAAAAACAACAGGATCCCAGCCAAGCACAACTGCAACAGCCTCCTTGCTCTTGTGCTGCATTCCTTTCTCCACCTTATTCTTGCTCTGCTTTGCATCCTTCCCCCCTGCAATTTAAAGGTCTTCTGGCCTGTAAGGTTTGTGCTTTTACTTTTTAAAAATCTTTTAGGCACCATCCACACTAGAGGAATTGCAGAAATTATATCAGATTTTTGTTTCTGAGGGCATTCTCCTGTTCAACCATCAGTGTCTGTACCAGAGCACTCTGACCAAGACAATGTTTTCTGATAGTATGGACGGGGCAGAGATACACGCCCACATGTATCATCTGCTTTTGCAGCGTCACGATGCTAATGCTGGCCAAGGAAATTTGCTCTAGCTTGGCCTGCAGACAGGGCAAGGCTTGTGCACTGCCTGAGCGAGCATCGCCCCGAGAGGGATGGGTGGATGTCTTCAGCTGAGAAACTGGCATCTTTTTTCCTGCAACTTACAAAGCCATCAAGGAGGAAGATGGTGATGCAACTTCTGGCAGAGAAAGTCTCTAAACTGTTGATTGCCCAAAGCTGGGGAATCTCAGGAAGGATCGCTGTGTGTCATTTTTTATGCTTCCCCAGAACAAGGATGCTGTTGGAGAAATGGCACTAGGCTGGATGGCTTTCCTGCTGTTCCTAGATACTCGATACTTGCAGGGCTGGGGCAGGGGATGTGGCAGTCTCCAGTGTCACTGCTTGCCCCAAAGAACACCTTCCTTTGTGGATTTAAGCACATTGGTTATTGCTACTCCCCAAAAGTAAAAAATGCCACAAATTAAATTAAAATTGAATGTTAAACTGTTCCAATGGCAGTGGAAATCCCACTCCTCTTTTGCCTGCTGCTACCAGCTCTCTCCATCCTTCCTCAGGCTCCTTCATCTCCCCAGGAGGAAACACACAGATTTGGGGTTGGTTTTATTCCACCATTTATTTCTTCTGTTTCTCCCTCAGATTTCCATTCCCTTGCCCAGGACACGCATACTCGTTTTCTAAACAGGCACACATATATCTATATATACAGTAAGGCACAATCACTCACATCCAGACGGGACACTCTGCTGAGAGAAGAAACAGGGTACAGCAAATGATTGCAGCCTGCCCTGGAATACAAGCTCTAACGAACAGATTAAAATGGATTCAAAGGCAACAATGCTCCACAACATGGCTCAAAGGGATGTGGGGGTTGTGTTTGCCAACAAGGTTGTGCTACGCAGGAGGGGCAGCACCGCTGGCTCTCAGCAAATGACACCTCACCTGGGAGAAAGAAGGGAAGGGCACGGAGCCGCTTCTTTCCTCATGATTTTAGAGCTAGTGAACAGAAAGGAGATACCCCTCAAAACCATCGGGTTTGTAACACTGCTGCGTTGCAGAGCCCGCTCAAGGACAGATGTGGGCTGTGGTGTGTAAAATGCTTGTGCCTGTCCAGGGACAACCCAAGCCTCTGACTCTGCTCAGCTGAACGTTTGCTAGGAGGGGCTTTGTGATGGATGAAGAGGAGCTGGCGGGTTCTGCCCTTGGTCTCTGCAGCTGCATCTCTGTTGGTAGGTACTAGGTGACTGGCGGCACATTCAGGCCCTGGCCCCTGCCCATACACGCCACCTAACAGACCGCTGACTCCTTGGCTCAGCTTTTGACAAGTCTGGCTCACTGTCTCCAGCGAGCCCGGACTTGTACACAGCTCCACATCACGCTATGGACGTTAAGGCCCAATGGCCTTGAGCCAGAGCAGCTTTTTATTCAGTGTACAGACACAGCTTCAAGCACTACTGTCAGGAAACTGGTCAGGTGAGGGTCTGTTAGCTATCTTTCCCCAAATAACTTATTTCTTATTAGTAACAAATACTCTCTAGATGTAAAAGCTTTTCTGGCTTAGCAACTGCTAGACCCATGACTTAACTAGTACCCCAAGAGTGAATGCGAATCTAGTACAATGCCTAATGCCCCTAGGAGGGACTGGCTATCTGACCTTCACCAATTCATATTCAGTCAGGCCATACGACTAGAAACTCGGCAATGTAAGACCTCTTCTTTGACCTACATAAAATTAATCAGCTGTTTCCAGTAAGCCAGGATGCTTTCTATCACAAGTGGCACTCGGTGGCCACATATTGAAAATTTCAGAAGAGAATCAAAAGATCGGATAGGGTCTGGGAGTGAGAAAGACTGATGGACAGGCAGCCCTTCTAAATCTGGTCTGGAGCCCAGAGTCAGATAAGAAAACTCGCCCTGTAGACCTATGCAGCACATATTTTCTGTGCATCAAATCTGTTGGTTGTTGCTTCCCACCAGCACTAAAAACACCCCAAAGTTGAAGCACACAAGAAAAATTGCTTACCACAGCTGGCTGTTTCACAGATCAGCCAGCTTGACCCCCGCTTCAAAGGGATTTTATGCTTTATGAACAATGTCCTAAGAGTTTTCCCTGTATTCAGGGTTCACATTGTCTGCCATACAGCGTATATGGAGAAAACATACTTTTTTCCTACTGTTAAAATGTTATTTACTGAAATTTGAAAACCGAAAATATTTCAAAAGAAGCTACCAAAAAGGCACCATACATGTATGTATGTAACTGATGAACTTCATCTAAGACCAATGCAGGGGAGAAGAAAAAGACATTTTGGAGCAGGATGAAGGAGCATAGGGAAGAGGAGTGGTGGTGGCTGGACATATCAGGGGCAGCACATATCAGGTCTCTCAGTCCCCAAATATCACCGAGGAACATCAGCCAACACCTCAGTTTTGAACTCCGAAGTGATTGCAAGCCTGTCTCTTGTTCCGACTGTCCCAAAATATGATGGTCCAAAGCAGAGAGCCAGCGAGCAGCCACTCAGTTCCGGGATGAGTCTGGACCTCAGGGAATATCTGTATTCCTGCTCCTCTCCTGCCACTGAAGGTTTTCCAGTACCTTCCACCTTGATTGGGTTAGATGGCTCCTATTCACGTTAAGTCTCCTGTGCCCTGTTGGGTCCTTTTGAGAGGGGAAAAGTAAGGAAATTATGAAAAATAATAATGAGTAAGTAAATGCAGTGCTGGGAAGTACTTTGGTAGTTTCTGTGCTAGAAGGCAAAGGCGAGCTGCTTCCTTCAGTTGCTCCTTGCTAAGCCAAGGAGGCATCTGAAGAAGGGACAGGTGGTTGAGGTGGAATGAGATATTTCCTCAGGCATCTGTGGCTACGTTATCAGTGGTTCAAGCATACACCAGAAGCTACATGGAACAAGCTGGGCTTTAGCTAGCAGAAGTCCTCTCTTATTTCAAGTGGCAGAGGCCTGCATTTGCATGCTTCCAGGGCTGATCATGAAACTGGTATGTGTGCAAACACTATTTTTGCTGGCAAACCTAACAAGCTAAGCACAGAGAGAGACAGAATATATATGTATGCATGTACATACACAACATGTGCACACATATAAATATGTGTATGTAAGGAGGTGTATTGAGATAGTATATACATGGTTACTCCTGGGGAAAAGTGCTTTTTACTGTAAGTACTTTCAAATTGTTTTCAAAACAGCAATTGAAGAGGGTGCTTGGTAAGCAGAGCCTCTCCATTTTACTGAATCTAGAATCGGCTTTGCTTCCTCTCCATCCTCTCTCTCTGTGTGACACCACCTAGGAGGGCTGGTTGTTTCAAATACCATTTGCAGGCCTGAGATTTGATACTCTTGAGGTGCTGGGAGCAGCAGAAATGTTGGTGTGTTCTGTCACAGTTGCCATTTTCATTAGTAAGCAAAATGCTCTGGTATTTTAGGAGCCATGGTCATGCTGACCCTGTCTTACCTGCATGTCACAGGGCTGTGTCCTGGTCCTGCGTGGCTGACGGTGAAGCCTCACTGGCAGTCTCTAAGCCCACTGCGTCCTGCAGCGGTTCAGGTGCCAGTGGTGTTTCTTCGGTGTCTGACCTTCTCTCTGCATCTGTGCTCTCACTGGTCTTCACTTCAGCTTCAGCTTCAGTTTCGGCTTCTTCCTTCTCCTTGTCCCCCTTTTCCTGTTCGCAGGAAGCGCCTTCCTGCTCTTCTCCCTGGGGACCCTCACAGACTTTCTCCTCCGTGTTTCCAGAGGGAGGCTGGGAAGGCTTCTCCTCACCTGGGGCACCACAACATACCTCCTCCTCCTCCTTTGTCTCCCCTGTGTTACTCTTACAAGGAGTCATTTCCTCTGCCTGTTTTTCCCCTTTTTCTTCATCTTCTGATCTTCTGGATCCTTTCCTTGATGGGGGTTTCTCATCAGACCCTGTCTGTTTCTTCTGCTCTTTACTCCCTGTTTCTGCCTCCTCTGTCTTGCCCTTGGGCCCAAACACCTCATCCCCATCTTCCTTGGCACCATTTTCTGGAGAGGTGATGTTGACCCCTAAATCTTCCCCATCTCCATACTCAGACAGAGATCTTCGGAACCTCCTGGAGGGAGGTCTGCGCTTTATTGATCCCCGCGTCCGCACCTTGGAGGCAGGAAAAGCAGACATTGAAGCAGTCAAGAAAACGGTACTGGAAAGCAGGAAAGCACAACAGAGGAAAATACCATGGGGAACTTAATTGCTATGCTGGTGGCCTCATTTTTCTGAAAGCAGGGAGACGAGGGCTCCTACCCATGAAAGACTACTTTAGAGGATGAGCGGTTTCCTAGTATATGCCTCATTCTGTAAAGCTGGTGCTGGAGGTCATCGTCTTAATTTAGAATGTGGCTCCTTGTCCAAGTTAGACCTTAACCCAAGGATGCTGCATTCATTATGTAGGTGCTGCTGACTTTGGATGTCTCAGCCTTTTCTACTTTTGGCAGTCTGGTGGTTGAGGAAGAAGTCTGCGGTCCAGCTGAGGATGGTGAATGCAGGTTGCAGCTCGCCATTTAAATACTGTGCACTCTGTGGGACACCTGGCAAACCCTTGTGCTCTGTGTGGCTCCCTAAACTGCACCTCAGCCAACCTTGACATTTGCTGGGACGTGTCACGACCTCCTCACAGGGCTACCAGCCATTGTGTTACTGCTGAGCTGAAGTGACTGAGTCCTGCCACTTTACCCCTTCCCTTTACCATTGGGACGGGAAGGCTGCTAGAGCTGCTGGACCACGAAGATCCATTTGCGGGCCTTCAGGGGAGGCTTCACTACACTGAAAGGCTGTTTCAAACCCAGCGTGCAGATCTCCTCTCTTGGCTAGAAATGCACACTGTTATGGCAGGACTGAGGGCTACAGCCTTCTCTTCCTCTTAATCCCCAAGCGATAGGCAAGCCTTATCCTGCTGTAATGGAGAAATCCTGGCTCATACCCTACCTTGTTATAGAATTGCAGCTGAGTGCCTTCCGGGGGTTGATCAAAGCTGACCGGCGTCTCGTTGGCTTCACTGGGCTGGGACTGAATCCCTGGGCTGCTGGGCGTTGAGGGAGGGGTGCTGAACGGAGAAACCAGGGCTTTCAGACCAGGGCTTTTGGGAGATGCTCCTGGCAGCAGAGCAGCTGGAGCAAAAGCCAGATTGGCCTGTAAAGAAAAATCCCCATCATGGGTGTGCATGACACTGGCGTGTACTACATGAGGTAACCACATGGAGGAACCCTTGCTCTTGCCACGGGAGCTGCCACCTCTCAGCTGTCACAACCCACATACCTTCTGGTTATGGGTCTCTCCTGGTGACACTGTCAACAAACAAGTCCGGGCAGAGAAGTTATGACTGGACATTTGCCCTTCCCCAGCAGCTGGATCTCAGGATGTGTCCTTTTGTCATCCTGAGGCCTTTTGGGATTTTCCAGTGACCCAGCCAAGCCAGCGCAGTCTATAGTGGCTGAGCCGGGAGAAAGTCTGAACAAGCAGCCAGCAATAACTTGGAGATTTAAACCATCCCTGTGTGTGCCCAAGCACACCTCGCTTTTTCAAGCCTGTCTGCAGGTCTTCTGAATTATCTGCATCGCCGTGAGAAGCAAGACGACCATGGAAAGAAACAAGTTTGTAGTTAACTGTGGCAAAATATGTCCTGCTGGCCTGTGACTAAGAAGCTCTTGTAGGCAAATGTCCTTGGCTGCCTGAAGAGGGACAGTGCTACGAATAGGCTTACGTTGTGTCAGGGCAGCCAGGAGGCACTGAGCTCTGGAGTCGCACGTGCTGCCAGGAGAGGCAGCTGGCAGCCGCAGGGCACTATGTTTATGGGGTATGGAGTGCTGAGCTGTGCTCAGCGGCGTGAATCAGGTGCCACGGAGAGATGAAAAAAGGGCGAGAAGCACTGGGTGTGTTCGTGGGTAACGGGGGGAATCGAGGCGCCGGGGGCTACGCAGTCCCCACTGCCAGGACGGTAGCTGCCTGCGCTCAAGGCCAGCTCCCCCGTAAGGTGCGAGTGCCTCAGTTTGATTTAGACTGCTGCGAAGGAAGAGAGAGGTGGAAGAAGTCTCAGCCAGGGTTTCCCACACTTTGTCTCACGAGCTGCATTTGAACTGAGGCTCCTGCCCCTGCTCCCTACCTGAGCTGTGCTTCCTGCCATGCCCATGCCCAGCCACGTACCCCGCAGATCCAGATGATCCCGACCCATGCACTGATCTGCCTATGGACATGCCTGAGGATCACTGGAGTGTTTCTGACACTGGTTACCATTACTAGATCTGCTCTGCCTTCCATGTTTGTGTATGGTGGGACAGGGACCTTGTCGGTGAGGCCACTGCCCTGTTTACCTAGCTTTCACCCTTGGCTCCTGGATCCCCTTCCCCTGTGACTGCTCCACAAGGGAAGCAGCCATGACAGATGCCAACCAGTTTTAATTTGTTGGGGCAGACATGTGGGCTCTTCTAGGACCCACCTGCAGCTTTTCAATCATGGGGGAGCTTTTCACCTTGACCTTGGGAATGGGGCAAGCATTTGGAGACCGCTTCTGCAAAACAAAATGAAATATGAAAAAGTCACAGTAAAGTAGGTGAGAAAGAGGAAATACAATGAAGGCAGAAAACTTGGAAGAGATAAGCAGGAAGTGCTACTAGGGGAGCAAACGAAGCCTCATATAGTGTCTTCACACAAAAGTTTGCTTTCTTCTTTCATAACCCTGCCTGCTTTTTGTTATCTGGCCACCCTCAGGCTCTACATGCATGTATCCTTCCTCTGGGAGAAATGGTGATAGTCTGCTTTCTGTCTGAAGTATCTGACTTAGGTGATGTGTAATGGCTCTGCTGCTACGTGGCCTTCACAAAAGTATCTAACCTATGACACACTTTCCCCTGGTATTATTTCAGGACCAGACAGATTAAAATTCTACCTCTTAAAGGGTACAAGCCTTAATGTTGGTAAACATTGTGAACTTTTTGTGATGGGAAAGACTCCCTGCCACCACTTGGCTAACAGAGTTAGAGCAATTAGCATGGGCAGGAAAGCTCCACCATGGAAAGGTGGAGCTATGAAAGACTGAAAACAGCTTGAGAAAGGGAGAGCATTGGTTTGAGAAGGGGCATATTGCTTTTTTTCAGGTCTAAACGCAAAGGAAGGAATCCAAGATTTTAATGCTTGTGCTCTTTTGACATGGAGGCTGCAAGAGCCTGTAGCTGTCAGAAAAGAAGGACAGAGAACCAGCCCCTTGTTAAGGGCAGGTGACAATGTGAAATTTGGTGGGTAGACCTCATACCCTGAAATACAGAAGGACGGAAGTGACCCGAAAGGGCCTGAGCATAAATTTTCGTGAGTAGCAGCCAGCTTGCTGGGACCTGCTCACTCAAGGGTACTGTACGGAGGACACCTCAAGACAATATTCTGTGGGCATTGCTGACAAACCCTCACTTCACTCTGGATTAATTATTCCCTTTTTCTGAAGAAGGAAAAATCTCAAGAGCCAAACTATTATGCCATTATATGTAAACCTCCGGAGTTGTCCTGAAGGCAACAAACAGCACGGATGCTCTCCATGCTAAGCACTGTTTGACTCTAAAGGCCAGCAATTCCTGCTTTAAAATGCTTGAAAGGTGGAAACTGGGTGGATCCATCAGTGCTCTAAGGGTAAAAACAAAAGCAGTAGAAATGGGATGTGTATCCACACTACAGGAGTGGGAAACACCATGGAGCTGACTCTAAGTCACTACATATGTGTGAGCAGGGGAAGGTTTGATGCTGCATGATTGATGTCTTTTGCTGCACAGCCTGACGTCTCTGCTACCTCTAAGCTCATGTGTCCCGAGAGAACACGTTCCAGAGAGGAGAGATCTTTTTCCCCTATTAAATTGATACTCACTTGCTCATCATTGTCACTTGTCTCAGTTTTGTGGGAATACAATGGAAGGGAGCATGGTGGTTTCCTCCGAGTTGGCTTATGTGGTGGTACCTAAGAGAAGAAAACAACCAACTCAGCAGCAGGGAAATCAGATTTTTTTTTTTAAAGGAAGTGAAATTCAAGCACCAAAGGTCTTGTGCTCTGTAACTGACCACTTGGATGGCAGGGCTCAGCTTGCCTAATGGGCATGTGGCCTATGCATGCTAGGTGTGCTTGTGGCATCTCAAGCCCAATCCCAGCGTTGGAAAAGTAGTCTATATCTCTTTCCATAGCATGAACCTTTGCATGACGCTTCACGCTTTGTGCAAAGGACACGATTCTAAGCTGTGGAGGGTGGAGAACCCTTCCCAGAAGCTTCATCTTCAAAGCATCCTGCTGGAAATCCCCCCACACTGTTATTGTTCTCTTTCCTGTCTTATTACCAGGATTTCCTTTTAATGAGTCTCAGCTGCCTACCTGGTTGATGATTTTCCTATTTTGCATCTGATATATTTTAGGGGCAAAAAGGGGAATTCTGACTTTTTCAATATGCCCTACAGCCCCATTTGTTTCTCTCTAATGAAGAAGAGCAGCTCACAGAGACAAGTCCTCAGCCGTAACCTTTAATTTGACTAAGAAACAGATTCTCCAGGGGAGAAAGAACAAGGCAGCTTAACGGCAGGAACGCCAGTTCCTTCTGAATGTCTTTGGGCTCTCAGAAGCACCAGAGTGCTCACTAGGAGCTCACACATAGCTGAGCATCTATGGAACTGTGCCTTCATAACTATTGCTCTGGTCTTGAAGTGAAGCTGTCTCTATTTTTATGCCAGGTTTGTAGTCTCCTGCCAAACTGTTAACACACTTTTCATGTGTTAACAGAGAAAATACTCAGGTAATATTGTGGATCTTGGATAATATCCAAAATACAATATTTGGATAATTTTGTTACCTTCTAACAGGCAGGTATGCGAAAAGTTGGATTATGGTGTCTTTGCCCTCCGTAGAGTTGGCTGTCTTGGAGGACCTGTAGACTTGATGTCACTTAACTTCTGCTGGTACTGCACCCAGCCATGGCAATGCTGCGTCTCTAAGCAGCCAAGGGCAGCCCTGCCCTTATCCTTATGTCATGCTAGGAAGCAATAATATCATGTCTTATTGAAACTCCACCATTTTGCAACCATGAAATGCTGCGCTGTGCCACAGTGAACATATCAGAGGTTCCCTGGCTAATAGGTTCCCCTTTGCTGGGATGGGTCAAGCAAGGGTTAAAGACCATCCACTCAGCCATTAATCCGAAGCCAGCTTGAGAAAGCCGATGGGGAAGTGACAGATGGCTTGGACAGAAAAGACAGGAAACTTTGTCCTCCTCTGTCTCTGGAGAAAGTTAGTTTCCCCCCACAGTGAGGCCCCTCTACACTGCCTTGGCTTGGGAGCTGTGGCGGTCTGTAGATAACACAAGGGAGGTCTGGGAACTTGCTCCCTTCTTAACGATGAGGGACTTAGTGCAATTAAATCCCATACCTTAAAAAGAGGAAATGACTGTAATGGGACGGATGGAGTGGTGTGCTGGTGACTAGACGTCAAAAAAAGTGCTTGGGAAGAGACAGGCTATTCCCATCCTGGGGCCAGGCTAACCTCTGGGAGTACTAACGTCTGAAAGATGGTGGCATGCCTGCCCTGCAGGACAGAAGTTACCACTGCATCCAGCCAGGGACAGGAGGGGTAACAGGGAGGATCCCCTTAGGCCCAGCCTAAGACATGCTGAAATCAGCTGAGCAGCAGAAGGAAGCAGTTCCGTTTTAAAGGGACACCCATTGACTGAAGAGGGTCACCATCAAACATTTATGCTTGTAAAAAAGGTGCATAATGATACAGAGGGTCTCCTAAAATGTCAGCCTCCGTCTATAAACACTGACTTTCCTTTCCTCCTAAGAGAGGTGTTCTAGTGTTTTACTCATCTGGTGAAAGACAGCTTTTGAGGTAATGCTCAGCATAGTGGGCTTTCAACAAAAAAAGTTTCAGCATGATAGAGATAGGCGCAGAATCTGAAATGTCATTGGGAAGACGTAATGAGGGCAAGTAAAGAGACAGCTTTCTCTTTCAGACACGTACAGAAGGAATTACCTGGAGGAAACCTCCTTTTTATGAACAAGTTCCTGGTGACCTGCCACTGGCTTCTACACTGTGTAATCTGTTGTTTGCTTTCTTTTTCCATGGCTCAATATTAGCTATTTCATTATTCATTGTTGCCCTTTGCCCACAAAAGCCAGCCCAGAAAGTACATGCATTGCTGTCTGCTACTGTTAGGTATATATGTCTACCCTACCAGGCTTTACAGTGTCTAGTTGCCCTGAGGTATGGCTCTACCAAAATATTCATCCACAAGCCGGCAATGCATGGAAGATACTGCTGTAGCTTGCATTGCACTAGGAGACAAATCCTTTGTGAACATTCAAAATCTAGGTGGATTCATGCTCAGATTTCTATAGGCAGAGGCGAGGGCCTCTTTTTCCACTCGATTACCTGCTGGTGGCTGCAGAGCTCCTTACCTCTTTTCCCGTGATATTGGCTGCTTGCTCTTTGAATTTCCCGGCCAGCTGAGCCACTGAGGGTGATGCCGACTTGTCCACCTCTGAATTGGTCTCTGCTGGCCTGTTCTGACAAATCATGAACAAAAAGTTATGAGCAAAGGCTGGGAAAAGCAAGCAGGCTAGAGAGAATCCTGCATATGTGTTATAAAGTTCAAGAGTAAGTAAGGACTTAAAGCAGAGTTTCCAACATCTGGTATCAATCATCCAGTCTGAGAGCAAGAGGTTTGGGAAGACAGGACCTAGCAGCATTTACAAATATCCCAGAAAACCAGTATTCATGCACAGCCTTTCAGCTCTAGCTGAAGAGCCTACACTCAGTATTTTTCACTGGAAGCCAACAAAGTATTTCAAGCCAAGTGTCTGTTCCCCATCTTTTCCCTGCAGTGAGCAGATGGAGCGGGGCAGTAAAGGATGTTCGCATACACCTTCTCTGCCCTCCCATCCCTTTTTTACTGCCCTGGTCACTGGCGCCCTTCCTTTTCCAGTGGTTCTGTTGTGAGAAGCCATTCCATGTCCTCACAGCAAGGCAGCATCTGC
The DNA here is from genome assembly GCA_013398295.1 of Chionis minor. Taxonomy (NCBI): domain Eukaryota; kingdom Metazoa; phylum Chordata; class Aves; order Charadriiformes; family Chionidae; genus Chionis; species Chionis minor. The sequence goes on along the minus strand of VZSF01007799.1, from coordinate 51,611 downwards.
TTGGGGAGGTCCCCATGCTGTTCTACTTTTCTGGCAGTGAAATACTCAGGCGGATGGGGAGAGGGAGGAAATACCACGACTGAGAGGAGCTTCCCCTCCTCTGGGTCAACAACAGGCTGAGAAGCAGGAGGCTTGTTGGAGACTGGATGGTGTGGCTCTTCCCACAGCACACAGCCCTGGTGTCTTTCCACATTTACCTTGTTTTCTTTGCTATGTGTGTATCAAGCAATATGAGTAGAAAGCCTTGAAATCAAAGTTGATGAAAGGAAACCTTTGTTCTTCAACTCTGGTATCTGATGCCAGGGAAAGCTGAACCCGAGAAACTGAGAACAACTAACCAACAATTCTTGTTTTGTTAGAGGTGGAGACCTCAAAATAACAAACCAGGCTACAAACCATCAGCGAGGAGCCTCATACCTCCGTTCCCTGTACCACCACCATAAATACATGACCAGCACCACACTTCTTACCCCTCTGCCTTAATGCTCTTCTGCTTCTCAGTCAGAAAGTTTCCCCAAAGGCTGTTGCTAGAGGAATACATTTCTGTTTCTCCAAAGGCTCCAGCAGACCCCTTCCTTCTCCCTTTAGGCTGCTTTGCCTGGGAGGGACCTGCTGTCTCATTAACACAACCACTCCTTCAGCATTGCTGGAGGTGAAAGGCCCTCAAAACACCAATCTAGCCCACGTATGGACCATTTCCCTTGGGTCACCACACTACAGGGGCTCGAGAGATAGCTGTGGAAACTTGAAATCATATTAAAGAAGGAATTTCTTTAGAATACTAGATTCTAGATTGAAAGCAAATGGAGGAGGTTACGTTAAGGATCATCTCATCATCTGCAGCTTGAAGCATTCCAGTCTGAAATATCTGGTAGAGAGCAGCATGGCTAAGGCCTGTTTGCATTGTGGAAAAGGGCCTTTCCCTTTCTCAGAGACCTGTAAATGAATGCTCCCAATAAATGTTATCTTCTTTCTCCTGAGCCCACAAGCCCCAGTAGATGTCTGCCATTCTCTGTTTCCAGGATCATGATGACATCTCCCTGGTTAAACTTCCCATACACTATGGACCAGCTTTCCTGCATCCAGCCACAAAAGCCGTACCAAACTGTCTCCTCTCAGTGAACTTCTAGCACCTTCCCCCCATCTTTTCAGCCTCCATCAGAGTAATTACAGGCACAGGAAGTGGCAGATAAGGGGAACGGAAGAAACAGTGAGGTAAGCAGATCAGCAGGGCAACCTGCTGCACACGAAAAATGGTGGCTGGGCTAAGTGGGGATGGAGAGTGGTTCCCAGCTGCGGGCTGGCTCCTTGCCGTGAAGGGAGAGCAGGCTGGAAAGAGGAGAGAGCAAAGAATGAACCTGGGGAAACCAGGATGGACTGGGAGGCTTGGCTCAGCATAGCCGCTCCCAGGATACCTGGGCATGGCAGAACAGACAACTGAACTGGGGACTCAGTTGAGGCTGAGGAGCTCAGTGTCTGTGGTGGAAGGGTTGCCTTCCTCATAATCCCTTTTTCTCCAAGAGCTTCTTTCACAGCCCTTCGCCTTTACCCAGAAAAGACACTGTACTTCCTCTTGGCCTCTTTGACCTCTTGTTTTGGGGTGGGTGTGTTTTTCGCTCCTTTTTTTTTTTCTTTTTTTTACTTTTTTTTTTTTTTTGAGTTACAGTCTGAAAACATAGCTCCCTTTCTTTGGATTTGATCAAAGCTGTGGGGCTGGAATGATTCCACGCGTTTCTTGTTTTGCTGGTAGCAGGCATTGATTGCAACGCAGCTCTGGCCAGCGTGGAGCTTGCCGGCCGGGGCGCAGGAAACAGTGAACATGCCATTCTAAGATTAGCACAAGTAGCCCACGGGCTGTGTCCTCCAGAAACTGCCAGCTGCAGACTCTCCGTTTACGCTACGTGTTTTGCAACAGGAAAAGTCCTTTCTCAGATCCTTTCTGGCTATTACACTGCCGTCTTGTATCCAGCTTTTTCTACAGCTTCTTTTTTTTTTTTTTTTTTTTTTCTTCTCCCCAGCTGGTGTGCCAGGCTCTATGTCTTCTAGTCAAGGGAAAGCACCATACTGGGGCACTTGGGTGCAAAAAATTCCCTTCCTTGCACTGCAAGGAGAACACTGTCCCCCTGACTTCCTGGGGCTGGACTGGCAGTCTTCCTCCCACTGAGAGGAAGGCGGAAAGCCTCACTTTTTCACTGTCACCCCAAAGCATTCACCAGCGCTCAGCCTCTTCCATGACTAAGACACACATCTGCTCCTTTCACCGAAGAGTTCAGTGCTAGCTCTCTACTGCCCCGTGATATTAATGCAACCTCTCCCATTCCTGGTCATTTTTCCTGTCTCGGTGGCATAGCCCACCACTTTTATGAATGATGAAGAAGAGCAGCTCAGCTCTTTTTTTGGCAAAGATGTTAATTTTACACTCTTTCCAGCCAACTGCTAATTTTATTCCTTTTCAGAAGAGAAGCATGGTCACCTGCATGGGCTAAAACCTGTGAGCTAAAGCAAAATACTTAATCCATCACTAATTTGGTGACTGCTACTCTGAGGTCTTTTACTGTTCCATAAAAATAAGTGACAAAGCATTGCGTATTCTGAAAAATGTCAGACAGAGCAGCAAAACAGGAATTAAATTACACCATCAGTGTAAGCATGGCACTGTTTGCAAAAAAGGAAGTGCAACTAGCAAGTTCTCTGTCAGGGGTTTCACTTTCCTCTTCCAAATAAATTTATAAAATTGAGTAAATTTGAAAATAGTTTTCAACCTCATCTTTCTTCATCTGCTTTTAAAACTGAACTTGGTCTTTTTGGCAGCACAGGAGAAGAAAGTTCTGTCTGTATTTGTGGGTTAGGTACAATCATGGCGATTCAAGCTTCCCACCAAAGCCTTTCCTTCCTCATGCTTTTGAGTTCTTGCCTTTGACGTGAGCGCAGAACTGCCACCAATCCCTGATTTTGCGGAGTGCCTGAAGGGGGGGCACTGTTTTTAGCACAAATCTCTCACAGGCTGCCTGGTGGAAACACCACTAGGTCCCCACAGAAATGTCCCATGCCATCCCTGCTGTATCTTTTCAAGGCATCTGGGAAGCTTTTTGAGCGGAGATGCCTGAATGCTGTGGCACAGTCAGCCCTGGCTAGCACAGTCCCAGCTTCACTGGTGAGTTAATGTGCCAGAAGATGCGAGGGCTAGTAAGGTTGCCTGATGTAGGAGTCGTAACATCTCACAGAAGGGACCCCTCAGTACAGTAATGTCATTACCTGTCTCAATGACATTTGCTGGTTCTCCTGCTGGAGACCATGGACCCACAGTGGGCATCAGGGGAGAGAAGATGCATGTTAGAAGCTCACAGCAAAGACGTCAAGAGACTGAAGAGTTTCTCTGTGCATCCTGTTTGCATACTCACAAAGAGCTTTTCTTAAAGATCATGGATTTGAGCTAGAGATGGGGACGGTCACTACAGATAACAAGTTTCTTAGGAAATCAAAATTGCAGAGAATTCCCACTCCTGTGGAAAACTGGAAAGCCAGAGGTGGCTTTGGGGATGAATTTGAATGTTGTGCTGGAACTGGTGCAAAACTGGCTCCAACAGCCTTCAGCTAGCGGTTTTGGTCATGACCCACCCCCTTGCAATTGAAAGCTATCATGACTCCATCTCACAGAATTGATAGCCCACCAGTTTTGTCACTGTCCATAATATGCTACTGGAAATGCTGGTCTGAAAGGGTACCAGTGGGGGTCAGAAGCAGGTACTGAAGGAGAAGTTCAGGTTTGGATTTGTGCACCTGGTTTGGCTGATGAAAAGGGCAAAGGTCTAATTAGCTGCCATACAGTGGAGTGTTTTGGCGTAAGCAGCACTTAAATACCAGCTGAATAACAGCAGAGAGTTGTGCTGCCCTATTCTCCTTCCTTCCCATACGAATCCTCTGACTTGTCTGCTTCTGTAGGTAGGATATTTTGGCCCGACGGAGCACCTTTTATCTGAGGTGCAAGCCCTCCACAGCACCTTGCAAGGCTGGACTATTCAGCGGCTATGAAATCAGTGGCAGTTACACAAGTTTTGGTAGTGGTCCTGTGCATTTTCCATCCCCGTTCTCATGCAGCTGCATCTAGATATGGTTTTGAGGCCGCTCCCTGTCGTCCACATCCCTCCCTTGCTTCTAAAGAGCTTTGCAGGCACAATTCCCTGCAGCCTGTTCTCACACAGTCCATCGTGCCGGCCACCTTTCCATACCCTGTGCTTGCACAAGCTCTGCAAATGTCCCCCGTGACTTTCATGCGGGCTTTGGGGTTTTTTTGTTGCTGCATGTACAATCTATCTCAGTAAAAGCAAATGTGGCAAAAATAATGACAAATATAGCGTGTCAGAGGCAGACACAATAAGGCATCCAAGGCTCAGTGCTAGTGCCTTGATTACACAAACAGGATCCAGAAATAGTGATCCTCAACACCCAGCTCTCAACACCATGCCACAAGACGGCAGTTGTCAGTACGCTAGATGAAAACAAGAGAGGGTCAGTGCTTTTGGGGTGCAGTTTCATAAGGTCCTGGTTTTGGCAGAAAGGCATCTTATGTTTCCAACTGCTCATTCTGCCTTGACCTTTCCTTCCCCCCTTCCCCCCTCCCTCGCACCAATGTGAGTTTGTGGGACCGTGCTGAAAACTGGATCACTGAAATGATCTGGGCTAAAAATACGCCCCTTAACTCTTTACAAGGTTATTTTTAACCCAGATCATTTCAGCAATCAGGTTCACAGCACAGCCTGACAAGCGCTTGCGCTGCCATGGTGGTAGGGGACAGAGGGATGGCAGGCACCGTAGCGGGAGGGTGGCAGGGGCAGCCTGCAGCGCAGGGGTGAGGACTTCCCTTTAACCGCTCTGGCCAGAGGCTGGGGAAATTGCATCTTTATGGGTCCTCCTGTTCAGAGGGCTGATATGACAGAAAAATCAAATTTTTGCATGCCTGCTGGTAAAGGCTGTTCTGGTCTGTGGCACCAGTATTTCACCCTGAAATCTGCTGCCTTCTGAGATGCAGCTGAGTGCAGGATGTGAACCCAGGGAGCGCCTGTGAGCCATCACTGGAAGCACGTTACCGGCAGCTGAGTGGTTTGGAAGGTTTTTGATAAGCATCCACAAAAGCCCCACCAATACTGTATCGGAGATCTCCAGAAGCCCCACTTCAAACCGCGGCAGCCACATGGGTGTCCGAGCAGTGAGTTTGCCTCCCTAGATAGCAGAGCAGAAGCTCTGCACCTGTAGGACCTTCTCAGCTAAGGAAGGGATGGAGGACACACCTGTGGGAAGGAACCTGCTTAAGTCAAAAAACCATCATCACACGCTGCCTGGAGGCCAGCAAGAAACTCCGGGAAGCAGTGCTGTGGTTGCCTTTGAAATTAAAGCACCAACCCTCACCAAGGCACTGGATTTCAGAAGGGAATGGAGCCTCTTGCAAAACCCCTCTTCCCTGTCTGGCTCAGCCCTCCGAAGGCAAATGACATGCGCTCTGCACAAAGCTTTCCCAGACATGACACCTACCCTTCTCGTTTTTCAGTTAAGGTAGCTGCAGGATTTGAGGAGCCAGCTGGTCATAGACCGTGGCTGCACGGGAAAGCTTATACCATGTGCGCTGGGGTGACTCCCAGCTTGCGCAGGGAGCAGTACAGCCTCAATCTGATAGAGATTAGCTTGTTTTTCAGCGTAACCGAACTGATTCACAATCAGCTTGGCTGCAAAGAGCTCTTCTCAAACTTCTCAAGTACCCGCTTCTGACACAGAAAGCAGCATTTCGGGGAAGACACATTAAGCTGTAGCGGGGAACGTGCCTCCTTGCAGGGCTGCCCAGGGGCTGGAGTGGCGTGAAATGTCTGCATTCAGACATTCAGAGATGGGGTTTGATGAACTGGAGATGTCCTACTTCCTTGCAGACCAAGCAAGGGGGAAGTGATGACCATACTAACTCCTCCCATACTGCCCTGCTGACTTGGGGTCACTGTTTCCACAGGCAAGAGCTAGTCCCTTCTCCTTGCCCCATCTTCTATTTGACGATTGAGGCCCACTGGAGGCAAAAGGCTGCTGAACATTCACACAGTACATCATCTAAGGTACCTGTCTATCTGGAGAGGACATGAATTTACACTCTGGAAATGCACCATTAATTCACCTCATTACCAGCCAAACACACCCCCATGTCAGACCACTCCTACGTTTTTTAAAGGCCACGATAATGATGCAAAACATAATAGTAATGTGTCTGCATGGACTGAAGGAATAAAATCTTTCCTTCAGTTAGGAGTATCTTTAGTACCTGTTCTAAGGGTTTGGCAAGTGTCCAAAGAGACCAATCCACCAAACTATCCTTTTCTAACCCTAGGTTCATTTATTGTTCAAGGAAGATAATCCAAAGAAACCTGGAATGATTCCCTGGGTGTGAGTCTTAGTCTTAAAGCAGAGACAAAGAACGGACATGTTTAGGTTTACCTGGACAAATCTGCCACTCTTTTTGTCTTGCTCAATGGCAGGAAATAGGTAACTGAATTTTCACTTTCAACCTCTTCTTACAGGCATCAGTTATTTTGGCTCTGGCATTTTCTAAGTGCAGATAAGATTAGATGGGCAGCTCATAAGGAACTCCTCTTTAAATGAACTAAAAAGAGCTCAAGAATAGTTTTTAATTAGGATTGGACCCAAGCTACTGATGGAAAAATCTCTCTAATATGTAGTTCGCATTTTCACTCAAAGCCATCTCTGCATCTGCCATTGAGATTAATCCGATTTGCACCCTTCTGCCAACATAACCTGAACCAATGCGTTTATCTGTGTCCACGTGAGTACATCAGTGGCATCAGGATCATATTGAAAGGGAAACATTGTTTGGACTGGGAGGGGAGAGGTAAGTTGACAGGGTAGGTTTAAACCACAAACTCCCCCAAAGGAGCAAACTGAAAGGCAAGAAGGTGGGAAAATACCTGATTCACAGCATGAGAAACCAGGCAGCAAAAATCAGGAGAGGCTGCTACCCACAGTCTGAGCCTGCTCATTCTCTTCATGATCCACAAAAGCATCAACGTAGGCTGAGCACAGCTCTCCTTGGAAGTGGGTGGGCTCACGCTCGCCTTGGCCCATTTTTTATATCCCTAGAAGGAAATCTTACGATGCTTGTTCCGACTGGAGCTCAGCAGCGTGCTGGGCCCCTAGCTCAAAAAGCAACACATCCCGAGATGTAAGCCCTGAATAAACAAACCTCTTCTTGTCACACTGACCCCTCTCCGCCCTAGCAAAGCATCTTTCTTCCCATCTCTCTCTTTACCCTTCTTCAAAAATCATTCTTACTGGAGACCTTCCAGCTCTCTGTTTCAGGAGGGATTTATGAGCTTTATTTATTCACTTGGCCTCTTATCTAGCAATGAAGCTGCTCCTTGTCTGGTTGTGGTAAATTTTAATTATTGGCAGAAGCCCCAGCTAGAAGTGGCTGCAGTTGTGGCTCTATGATACCTTATAGCCAGTCCTGTCCATCATCGTGTCAGCGTAGCCTGTAGCACACTGGGATGCAGGGCCAAGGCTCCTACCTGCATTTCCTACTATTTCTTAGAGAACAGGAGTGATAATTACTGTGCTATGCTCCATCAAAGCAAAAGCTACCGTGTAAGCCACTTCTGCACCTACCTCTAGTGGGACTAGGCTAGCTCTGTAAACTTTGCATGTCAGAGCTTTATTACAGTTACTTTCCAGGAGAGGACAGGACCAGAATACCTTGCAGATCTTTCAGGTGTATTCTAGTGCTGGAAAAGAAATAATATTTTTCTACTCCTCTCTTTCTGTTGTGTTTTCTTTGATCAACTCCAGAAGCTAAACACCTCCATTTCACATCCCAGCTGAGAATTTTGTGAGCTTTAAGAATGGCAGCCTGCACAGAGTCCTCATCCTTTTCCTCCAAGCTGCCATCAGATGGCTGGGCAAAGAGGAATACCTGGCCTCAAACTGCGATGGGTCCCTCACTGCCAGCATGCCAGGAGGGAACCACAACAGAAAGCGGAGCAAAAGAAGGTAAGATTTCCATTTGAAAGACACAAAGAGCATTCTGGGGCTAATATAAGGACATAAAATCTGGCTGTGAAAGAGTTTAAGGGTATGTTGAGATGTATAATAATGGTCCCTACACACACTGTAAAATGCTTGGCTCTTGTTTGTGGGGACTGTCATTTTAAAGGTTGTGCAAACACGTTTCTAATTTGATGTGCAACAAATGGAATTAGTGGGAAGCCTCTGTTTTTCTCACATGAGAGCGTGCACAACTGTGCAGAACCATTGCACTTTCAAGCTCAAGCTTTTTCTACATTAAGGTCAATCCTCAGCCAGTGCAGAGTGTGCTCCACGTTTGGTTGGTGTCGCATGCAACAGAGTCAATCATCAAGCTTGCAGCTCCAGGGAAAGCGATCTGCAGCCTGTGGGAATATATTGGGAATGCTGGAGTTTGTGCTCCGGATTTCTGAATGCTTTGTGAACACAGTGTGACCTCAGATTAGGTTTGGGACCAGTCCAAGCTCCTGGGCCCCGAAGACGGGTGTAAGACTCCTCTGACTCAGGCACACATCTCTTCTGCGCATATCTCTATGTAGCTGTATAATCTGGTTTCCTTCAGACAAGGAAGCACTCACTAATTGAGAAATGTGAAAAAAAGTCGAAAAATACTAGACACAGAAGTTTTGGAGACAAACAGGAAGAGGTAAGGATTCATGATTACACATGCTACCTTTAAATCAGTCAGTGTTGTTAGAGACCAGTGATGTCTAGCAGCTTTCTTCAGTTCTAGTCTTAATGGAAAACAGGAGCTCTCACAGCAGCCCTAACAAAGATTTGACTGGAACTACTGAAATGCATGTTGCAGGAACACAGATGTTAGGTCTGCTCTTAAAACTCTTTCTTTTCATAACATTTTCAGTGGAGGCCAAGGTTCTCGCCTGAGTGGCCCATCTCTCAAAGTCTGCAGATAAGTCAGCCACAAGAACAACTCTGAAGTACAACATCCTTCCTCAGAGTGGTACCCAGGTCAACACTTATCCCACCACAGATGAATGAACACAGGATGAGCGTGTGTCTGAACTCAGTTGCAAGGCTGTCGCATAGCTATAAGGAGAGTGATAAAGAGGAAGGAGCTCTGACTGTAACACAGGGCAGAACAGTATGAGGAATATGGACTTTGAAGAAGGGTTGCATGTTTGTTTTTAGGAGAAAGGGCAGGAAAAGCCTTCTTTACATAAACTATGTAAAAACATGTAACATTTCCCTGAGTTTGCTTTAGGGCAACAATTTTCTCAAGACTTGCAGTGGTCTGGTGTTGATTTTCTGAGAGTTCCCTCATGAACTTGGCACTCAGGGTCACGTACTGCCCAAAGGGTAATGTGTATTCCAGCTCAGCAACGATGAGCAGCTTTCATCCAGAAGTCAGCAAGTAGCTCCCAAATACAGTGTGGTAATTTCAAAACTACAGAGACTCAGATCTGCCAAATTTAAAGGCTCACAAAAGCAAGATTCAGGAATTTGGTGGAGGTGGGAGGTACCAGGAACTAGTAAAGGGACAAATGCTTTTCAAGGGAAGGGGCACAGTGTTGAACTTGTTTGCTATATTGTAAAGAAATGGTTCAAGTACACCTTCCCTTGCCTGCTACAAGCAGAAGGGAAACTCCTGCTGGTTTTCCTTCTTTTGGTGGTTTGAGCTACCCATGCCTACATGTAAAAGGGCCTGGATAGTTAGCACAGTGGTTGGAGTGAGGCTTTTCTCAAGAAAGCTTTGCTGCCTGTTTGGATCAGAAGCTTGCTCAGGGCCCTTCTCTGGTAGTTCCCTCCAAGTAACCTCCGGATTACTCCAGAACATCAAGGCAAATGGTTACCAGGAATAAAACCTCACCCTAATCATACTGGGCAACCAGGACCACTGTGTGGTCGCTGGAGTTAGGCAGCATGGTTTAAGAGCATGGCAAGCGCAAGTGCGTCTCCACCACCCCCAGCGATGCTGTGGCTGCCTCTGTCAGTAGAGCCAGCCGGTGCTGGGCAGGAGGAGGAGGAGATGGGCAGCAGAGAGCAGCCAGTGCCAGACGTGCAGGCAAGGAGCTGTGTCCTTCACAACAGAATTATAGGAAACACCTGTAGACATCAGGAAATTAGAAGTGGTAAATACACTATCTGCTTTCTGTTTTGGAGAGTAACTACAATGAAAATGAGATGAGATAATCGTTATTTTAACCTCCTCTCTGAGAAGTCCCTCTCTCTGCTGTCGAGACATTTCTGCTAGCAAAGTGGGTGCGAAGCAAGTGTTACGTAGCATTGTTTTTCATGACGGATGGTTGAAACCAATGCCAGCTTTCTCCACATCTTCCAAAAGTAATGTCTTCTCAGCAGAGTAACTGCATGAAGTCTCAGTTTAACTTGATGAGGTGGGACTGCTGCTGATGTCCTCACAGCCTCCTGAGCCAAAGTGGAGACAGCAGCCTCCTGTTTGCCTCTGTGCAATTCATCAGTAACATATCCTAACATGAACAGTTCAGTCTGGAAAGGCCCTTATATAGGAAGGGTATGCCAGCCACCTCGCACTTCTCTTTGGCTGGTGTTGAAAATTTTTGAGGCTGGATTTATGGCAAGCTGTTCTTTTCGTCATGCCGTGGTATGTAGCTCTCAGGAGTGCCCGGCCTGGGCTTGCTAAGTACTGCCTGGTGAGATTAGCAGAACCAGCAAATATTGCTGTGAAAGGTACAAGTGAGATCTTGAGGCTCCCTTTTATTAACGGCGATATTTGGCAATTGCCTAGTGCCTACATCTTTCCAACACTGCACCGGCCAATTCATTACAGCAGCAGTACTTCAAACCTTCACGGTTAGGAGCCTCTGCTGAGAGGGCGATGTATGGGCTTGTGCAATTTAGTGCATATGTAGCCACTGCTGCATACCCCACCAAAACAGTCCCAAGGGAAGCCAGGGTTTTATCTGTCAGGGGAGCACTCAGACCACCGGGCAGGTGCGTGAGCTCCCCTCTGCCCCAGGGAACCTTGAATCCTTTGCTACGTGTTGGCATGGCTTTAACCGGCAAGCTGGCAAGTGCTCTCCCTAGCCTTGTCCAAAGCACTGGATTAAAAACCATCTCTTGCTAGACAGACGAAAGAGTTTGAAGCCCCCACCCCCTGAGAACAGAACGGAGCCCAGGCCGTCTGCTTCCTGAGCAAGTGTCTTATCGTGTCTGTCAAAGGCTGCCAAGAACGGTTTGATCAAGTGCCATCGTTACCAAAAGAGGTAGCAAAATGCAGCACCTGGTCCCTGCCAGGCAGCCTGCCTGTGCAGGGGCAGCACGTATGTAACCTCAGCCCGTCCCCCATGGAGATGTGAGCAGCTCTCGGCTCTGCTGTGCCCTGTGCAGGATAAGGAATCTGGCTGTTCAGCCATGAGTTGCTGCTCAGGGAAGGAGGTGGCAGACCATTTGAAATGTAAATCAATTATTACGTGCATATGTATAGTGTTTTGGGAGTCCTTGACTGAGGTTATTGCAGAAACCTCCAGGAATCCATGGGTGTCACCGTTTCCTTTTCTTTGAGAAGTGCTTTTTGTGAGATGTCTGATCCTCTTCGCTTGTGTTCTCCATGCTCAGAATATTCTCCCAGGGAGAGGAGCGGAGAGGAGAGATGAGAATGTGGGACAGGAGGAATGTAACAGGGAAATGCCTAATTTCTAATGCCATCTTGGTCTGGGCCGCAGACCACCCCTGGACAGGTCAAGGCAGGGCAATCCCAAGCTTGTGCAGAAGCAGCATCCCAAGCACTGCTTGAATTTTAATGTCAAGCAGGCGGATGCCTAGTGAAGAAAAGAAACCAGCTGAGTCAGGCAATGGTTGCAAGGGTTTTTTCCAGGCTGAAGATGTGGATTGCAGTGTTTCAGTTCCGCATTTGTCCAGTAGTTGATCTAGGACACAATAGCTTGCCCTCAGCTACTCAAAATCCAGGACAGAATTTTAGTCTGGCGCTTCACAAGCTCCACCTTGACACTTGGTCCTCTAAGGCACACTGGTTCTCCACAAGGGAGGTGTCTGAGAATAGCTACACTGTGATGCAGAGCAGCCCAAAGAAACCTGTAGTAAGAGATCTGACCCCCAGTCGGAGAGCGTTGCACGACTTCTCGTGGTGGCATCAAACTGGATGCATTCATTTGGTGCTGTGCTCACACCAAAGGGATCATTAGTCCAGTCACAGCTCTGCATGAACACGCAGCCAGACCAAGTATCTGCATTTCACCTCTGTATCCGTGAGAAGTAGCCATCTGGATTTTGTGCGGTACAGGGGACTTTCGGCACATATTAAGGGAGATGACCTGTTGCCTCAAAACTCTTCCTGAGCAAGTCCAGCACCCACAAAGGATTGATTCCCTCCCAGTGGAGGGAATTACTTTTTAATGGGATTCCAGTCTGGTTTCTAAAGTTTTTTCAGTTTTTTGGTTTTTTTTTTAAATTTATAATATCCAGCATGATTATAAGAGTGCCTGAAAGACGCTTTGATAGTGAGACAACAGATTTCACGTCTCGGTCACATGCATCCCCTGTTTGTTCTGCTTACCCTTCCTGCCTGCAGCTGCAGGGCCGTACCCTGACAATTGTCTATGCACAGTAACCTGCGTAGGCTCAGCAAGCAGAGTCAGACAACGGTTTCCCTAGACCACTAAGTCAACAATACGGAAGGAGAAGCTCAAAGATGTTCAGAGCAGTAACAACAGAAGAGCTGAAATGAGATTTAGTGCCAGAAGACAGACTGTTCAAGAGGAAAGGTCCAAAAGATACCTGAAGGGCAAGGTGACTCCTGTTGTTGCAATGAGAAGGAAGGAGGCTGGGATGAGAGTAAGGAAAGTGAAATAAATGCTGTTAAGTACGAGTGAGACCTGAGCCTATAGGGGGAAGAAAGTGTGCCACGTAGAGTAAGAAGAGATTGTGATCATCAAGATCACTAGGTTTTTAAGACACATCGAAACATTTGCTTGCAGACAATGAAGAGGAAAGGGTAGCAGGGCTACATGGAGAGGCAAAAAATCTGTGTTTCCAACCAGGCTAGTTCCCTACAGAAAGGGAGACTGGCCTGGCTGAGTGAGCGGGGAAAACAGATAAGCCTCATTAAGGAGTCCAATCAATTCAAAGAGAAATGGCCTCAGCCTTTCCTGTGAAAGGGTCACGCGTATGTAATTGCCTCATTACAAGACCAACACAGCTGCTTGCAGACAGGCCAAGCAGCCAACATGGAAATAATTTCAGGCAGCAGGAAAAGGCTTGTGGATAAAGTTGATATCTGGCTGAATGCGGTCATACCCAGCCACACACGTGGAGAAATAATGAAAGGCACAGAGGCCGTGCCCACACAAGCAGTATGGCAGCCTTTCTCTGGAGCAGCTCCTTGCAAGAGGGGTTTTCTGTCACTTGGAAGAGCACCAACTTCAGAACTCATCTGTGTTGGGTTTTAAGACCAGACATACCACACAAGGTTCTTCCTTCTGAGACTTTGAGGTGTGCTAGTGTCTCCATTCAGGACTTTGCCATGACGAGGGAAAGGCATGCCTTTTTAAAGGAGGCTGAGATATTTAAGATATTTAAGATTTAAGAACAGCTTCAAGAAAAAAAAAAAAAAGAAATACAGTAAGATTCAAAAGCTGATAGTTTACTATGTGGATACTGTAGGTGGTGATGTATTTCAAACCATGTAACTACTACCCAGCAGTACCCTTTATGCTGCAAATTGGAGCTGAGCCATCAGTAACTTTAAGCACTGAGATACAGAGATGTGAGTAGTTTAACAAAGATCTCTGCAATTACTATGTTTGACTACAGCAGAAGACTAGATTAATTCTCTCCTCCCTTTATGAAGTGCTGGAATCTTAGTGTCCTGCTGTTTCTTTTGAGTTAATATGTCTGTTTTAAAAATACTGGCTGTATTTATCTGGAACAAACAGTTTCAAAAAATTACTTTTCTTTTTTTTGCTCATTATAATGAGTATTTGGCCTTAAAAGAACAATGCTGATGTTGCAGAGCTCTTCCCTTGCTCCAAGTGAACACCAGTCACACATCTGCAGTCTTTTTCCATCAAGTTTACAATAACTCTAAGTGGTTTTGGGGGAATACTTTGTGCCTGTAAAACATGAGTACTGCCAGTGAGCCAGAATCCTGCAGCAGAAATACTGAGTGTTCTTACTACTCAAGATTATGAAAACTTGGATTGGGATGCCGAAAACAAGGTCCCTTACTCTGAAATGCTCTGTCAAATATAGCCCTCAGCTCCTCTGTAAAAGAAGTCCACAGTGAAGGAGGCTAGTGGGCATTAACTTGGTGGCAGGATTTCAGTGTCACTTGAGAGCGAATGCACCACTTCCCTAAATAATTTAAGATCTGCACTCTTTCAAGCAGCACCGCTTTTCATTTCTCCAAACTTATATTAGATGAACGCCTACACAGCTTTCAATTTAGTTCAGGAAGACCCCTGGCTTTTCTGGTGTGTCAGGCAGGATATATAGTCCTGTCATTAACTCTTCCTCTCCATCTGATGGGAGCCCTTTAGTCACAAATGCTGCCTGAAAACTTGGTTGATACAACCAGACATGAGCTACTGCAGATATCTAGAATAGAGATAATATATGTGAAAGGCATGTGGGAAAAAGAAAGGGGCTATTTCTCATAAATTATCCATGGAATAGGTAAGTTGAGGAGGTTGTGTTGTTTTAGGAATCGACAAGCACTCCAGATGTGGAAGAGCTCCTTCAGAGCCAAGAGCTGATCTCTAGCCCTGGTAGAGTGATGCTGATGTCTTAATCTACAGCTGACAACAGCTGTTACGAAGACGGCAGTCTGGCTGGACCAAAGCGTATCACTTCCCGTGCGTCTGTAGCTGCTTGTACAACCAGTATTTGGGATTTGCCCTTGGGATACTCACACTACTAGCAAATGCCTCCATGGGTGGAGGGGTGAGATGGTAGTGCTGAGGAAGAGCAGTGATGGCCACTGTGAGACATAGCCTGCTACCTCACGCGCTGTTTGCACCAGCTGCTTGTACAGAGCTCTGTTCCTGGCCAGGGTTTTCCCCAGGATCCTTCTCAGCTTCCCAATGTTTCCCTCTCAGACATCTGTTTTTCTTAATGGTCTGGGAAGTGTACACAGCCTGTCAACTTTTCCTAAATTAATTAGTGCCTCTCTGTGTGTACTTCCAGGCCTTGTTCTGGGGAGCTCTCGCTGCTCTGGGAGGATGAAGGGTGAGCTAATGGAGGGACAACCAGCAAAACCTCCCAGGCTGCCCGCAGGGAGAGAGGAAGCGATGCAGTCTGTGGGGCAAGTGCATCCCGTCTCACGCGAGCCCAGTCTCCTCGACCAAGGTGCAGGGGAGAGAGATGGCCAGGAAGGCTGGGCATGCGTGCGTGCTGTTTGACAGTGAGGGATACAAGGCATGAACCGTGGTTATCTGACACAGGCCTCTGAGATGAACAGAGCTTTCCGTTGCTTAAAATGTGCCTCGCAGAAAAATCGCTATTTTAAACCACGCTCATCAAAAGTGTTGCTTTAAGCAAGTTGCGTAGCCTCGCAGCTGCAGGCACGACGATGTGAGGCTGCACCCTGCTCTCACCTACAGACACCGAGACGCTGGGGCGGCTGCTGTGAAGGAAACGGCTGAGCGAATGGAACAGCCCCTGTAGCAGGAAAGGCCTCGGCCCCATGAACTACCTTTTTAACTGCTCTCCGGTTTAGCCTCTCCATTGCTTGCCTCACGTGGGGTGGGGGGAAAAAAAGCCCTGTTTTTAGCAGAGGTCGGAAATAAGACGGGCTTCAACAGGAGGCGGCTCAGACTCAAGATGCTTCAGGTGGGACGAGGAAGGGACCGCTCTTGGGCTGACAGTGGTTAAAGAGGATGAACCTTAAGCAGGTGCACATGCAGTCTGTGTTAATTAGCTAATCTGAAGCTATTCAGAAGGTCAAACTGGAAACTGAAGACACTGAACGGTCAAAGAAGGGACACAGAAAACATGAGAAGCAGGGACAATTCAAAATCCTCCAGTTAAATGCTTTAAGTAGACTGTGATACCTCTCCATTTAAACTCAACGCTAGAGACAGTGTAGTAGCAGCACGGGGACTCAACTCCTCCTCATTTATCATGCTGGGAACAGAAAATCAGAAGGGTAAATGAGTCTACACAGAGCTCCCAACTGCTGCAGCTTCCAGGACTCATCAGTTGGGACTGTGCTATCTTTGTAACACATTGCTATTAAATTAGGTCTATGCTGGATACAGGCAGGTCAGAGAAGGAGGTTCGTATTTATCTGAGCCAGGAATTTAGTCTAAAAAGATATGCAGATATGAAGTGGAGGAAAGTGATAAGTAAGCATTCAGCTAGCAGCCAGCGTGAGGTGTGAATGCTAAGCTGTATCCACAGGGATGTCTTTTAGCTGGACTGTGGAGGGCTCAGCGGCCCCAGCAGCACTGAGGATCCGGATCTGCAAGGCTGCTTTCTCAGGAGCCGCCCTCCCTTCGGCTCTGTCCGGAGTCTCCATATTGCGAGACCCCTGAAAACTGGGGCTTACATTGGGCAAATGGATCCAGGCAGCTGTAATCTGAGGTTATGTTTGAAAACACCTGTCTGAATTTTCAGGCCAGTCTGGATCAGCTCTCATGATGCATTAGGAACTTAGTGTTTTCCACAGGTAAATAACTCTACTATATACCCTAAGGAAAACACACACAAGTAACTCTCAAGCTACAGTTTAGCCTTTGACATGGAATTTTTTCTGTGATCTGAGGAAGACAATTATCTCTGTTTCTGTGTTAAATTGCTTACAAAATTATCCCAACAACCCTCCCAACAAGGAGAAACCCAATGTTTGCACGTGCTCTGAAGTACCCTACCTACTTCAGCGCTCTATTTATTTTTCCTGATGGCTGATTGAAACTCTTAGATGTTCTTTCCGTGGCAAGAAGGGGGACTAAGTTCCTTCAACCTCAGGCACAGTTTCTCCAGGTTAAAACTGGACCACCGGAACCAGGTGCACAGGAAGTGCGGGCTCAGTGCCTGCATGCCACTTGCTCAGCAAGTAAATGAGCACTAGGAAGCTCCGGCCAGCATGTCACTGATTTCATGGACCTTAAACCGAAAAGTGTTGGGAAGAAAAATTATATTCAACTTACAAGAGAGTGATCCAGCAATTTTTGAGCTGCAGAGCAGAGGCAGAAGAAATAAAGTACGACAGTTTCATTACTTGATAGCTTTTTTTACCCACGGGCTACAAAAAGAAAAAGCTTCCAGCTTTCGCCTTTGAGAATCTACAGACTAAACTGGTGCCCCAGTTTGCTGGATCAGTGTGTGAAGCTGCAGTGGGGGATGGACCCTGTGAGACTGGACCTTGAGCATCACACTCCTGAGCAAAGCCCTGCAGGGCCTGGCACAGAGAGCATCGCTGGTGGGTCACCCACATCAGGTGCTTGAGGTCAGAACTGAGAGCAGTGTGAGATGCCCGTGCCAAGGGCAGGAGGCTGGGGTGGGAGGGCAGAGTCAAGGAAGGTGAGTCCCACGCTCAGTGCATACAAAGCACCAGGAGGAGAGAGGCTGAGGGTGATCCCGGGGTGGCTGTGGGCAAAAGCTTCTTGAGTGGTACAGAGCAGGACTTGATATCATGTGAGATTAGAAGTCCTGATATGAGTGGAAAAGACAACTTTGCATTGAGCTCAGAGATGAAAGAGAAGGTGCTAAGACTGCTTCCTTTCCGTATGGGTGACCTGTCTGACTTGTTACCTTTATGTCTCCTCATGCTCCAGTGTTTTCATCAATCCGTCCCTTTTCTTCCACTCTGTCAGACACCTGCTGTCTGGAGAACCAGTGTGCATGCCTTTGTGTGTTTGTGTGGACAGCCCTTCTGTCTCTAGCTGGGAATGAATACCTTGACACTGGGAATGAATACCTTGACCCTGGGAATGAAAACACTGGGTTTTCATGAGGAGACAGCGTTGACAACTGTGCGCACTTTGTAAAGACTAAGTGAGAAACCAAATTATACTGTGCGTATATTACAAGTTAAACACATGCTCACTGCCAGGTCCAAGGGGTGAAATTCCTAGGAAACCTGGCACGCAAGCTCAAGTGTGTGTATATGAAAACTGGACCTGTTTCATCCAAACTTACATCAGGGAAATATGGCACTCAGCAGATAGGTATTTCAAGATGATTGACTTGAATAAGCCGTCATTGCTGTTGTAGTACACAGTTTTAAAGGATAAAGAAACCCATTCTTAAAACAGGAAGAAAGAATACAAAGAAAATTGGTTTTGTGTTTTACACAGGCAATAAAAGAACACTTCCCAGACTTTTGCAGATATGATGCCAATTTATTTTGACCTACATTTCCCATAGGCAGAAGTTTGCAGGGCCTGAGCAAAGTGGTGTAGCAGGAAGGAATCATAAATGCTGAATGGCTACTAGCTTCTGTTAGCAGCCCCACACATGGAAGAACTGCAGAAACAGTATGGTCCTGCCCCTCTGGTGGCCCTATCAATAGAAGTGCTTGAATGCCATAGAAGATCACTCCTGACATTATCTTTCTAAGGCTCTGTTCGGTCTATTTTTGAATCTCTCATGGGAAAGAGGTTTCCACTACATTTGCTTTCCACTACACTATTCCAAACCCTGCTAGACCTCACTGCTAGAATTCCTTCATGCTCTTTGGTGGGATATACATCTTCCCTTTAATTGCATCTCATTATTCCTAGGTGTACTGCTTTTCCAATGCACTAATTCTTCTCTGTTAAAAGTTTTAGACTACTGTCCTCTGTCTCACTGCAAAGCCACACTAACTGGTGTAACACCATTCTTCTGAGTCAGCTCTCCCTCTCCTTTGCATTTTTGTGTCTTTCTCTGAACAAGTCGTTGGTCTGCATCCTTTAGACACTGAGGCTTTCCAAACTGCACACATTAATTCTCTGTGCTTGAAAAGCTGTGATCTATGTGAGCAATACATCTCTTGCCTTAAGAAGCAGCATGTAGTTGGTTCAGTGACAGACCATGAGGGAAAGGTATTACCTTCTGTGAAGAACTACTTCAAGATGCTCAGAAAAGCGCTACTGCGTGCCATAGCTACCAACTTGTACAAAAGCACAATCTGAGTTGTGGTCCAGTCATGCTGAGACCATGCATTTGAGAAGCCCGAGAGGAACAGTGGCTTTGTTGGAGCTGGCAGTGGTTAATCAATACCCTTTCCAGATTGGCCACTAGTCATCCACACTGACCAAAACACTGTGTGCATCTTGTTACAAAGGGTAATCAGGTTTATTTGTGTAAGGACACTTGTATGCAAAAACCAGCTTACCACCTTGCCACTTGTGTGGGTTTAGAGCTTTTTAAAAATCTGATGCTGAAGAACAAAAAGAAAAGGGCATGCATCTGTACCAGCTGCCAACCTGGTAAGCAAGGTCCTGGTCTTTGCTTTTAGCAAGTGATGTACTCAAAACTGACAAGACTTTGGTCTGATGTTTGGGGTTTGGTTTTTTTTTTTTTTTTCTTCTTTTTAACAGGTGAAAACTTCATGTGGCACTAATGGGGCAGATAAGCCTCATCCTTGCAGTACATTACTGGGACCCTTATACTGGTGATAAGATATCGTAAAGATATGCCTCAGACTTGATATAAATGTAAAAGCCTTTCTGGCATAAGACTCATAGCTGGATACATTGTGTGAAGCAACTGTGCAGTGAGTGTGTAGTAATAACTTCCTACACAACAGATCTCCTGCCTCTGGACCAAATTGATCCTTATGCATGCCGTGTTGCAAACTGCTACAGGCATATAATTATCTGTAAGTCACCAAGACAAGCTGTGTCTCTGCAGTATTGCAGCACCTACAGGTAGCAAGAAGGCTTCACCAGTAAGACAGACAGGTCCTCCAAACAGGTTCTTTTGCTGCTGGGTACAGCTGTCATCTCAGATCCCAAACTCAAGCTGCAGAGTTGCTCTTTTAGGAAAAGGAGTATCCACCCCTGTACAACTGTTAACCAACTACTTGGAAACAGGAGAACTACCCCTGGTTTGTATGGGCTCGGTCATTTCCATGACGAAAACCAGCAGAATTTCCTAGCAGCACCTATTGATAAAGCAATGCTGACATTTTCCCCTGTTCTTCAGATAAGCTGATCCTGGGAACGTATGAGAGAAAGTATGCATGATATGTTGCTCAACAGTAACAGTCATGTCCTGCCAATTAGACTGTGGAATACAGGAAAAAAGGCTTTTCCAAAATTGTATTGTCATGATCTGGAATACTCAGACATCCGAAGATTAAAATGGGGGAGTGAGGAAGAATAGGGATTCAGAAGAGTCATCCCTTCTCCAGTGACACAGGAAAAGTTTTAATTCTGCAAACCATTTACTCTGGGGTCTCTGCTAGATTCAAGCAAGGGTGACAGCACCATCCATGGTGTCTGGGTTTGTTCCTTTCTGTCCTTCAAGAGGAGGACTTCGTCCAGTTGCTGGGATGATCCTGATGAACCTGATCCTTTTCAGCTCTGCTGCAGACATGCTATCTGCTGTCAGGCAGGTCCTCTATCTGCCCAGACCTGAGGAGTAAAATGGGGTCATATGGTACCTCTCCTATTATATTTAAATACTCTTCCCTTTATCTACACAGACATTCTGCATGAATGTCATTTTGATGAATTTGGGAGGAAACACTGAAAACAAGTGTATTTGAGGTTAAAATGTTCTGTTAAGCAAAAAGAAAAAAGAAGAGTGGAAAAGGAATGTTTTGACTTTTGGAACGAAAGCCAAGCAGCAGAGCTTCTTGAGAAAGGGAAATTGTTTCCTGGCAGAGCTAGCTGTGGTGTAATGCCTGTACTTAATCTTGGCTCCGCAGCTGCAAGGGTGGGCAGAGACCTCGCTCAGCCTGGCTCACCTCTGCGTGGCTTACTGTCCTGCTGCTGGGAGGACCATAAAGGCACCAGTTTCTGCCCTCTCAGCTGCACTGTACAAAGTACCCGCTCCTCCATCCCCTCCGCTTCAGTCCTCCTGGATGTCAGGTCACATATCCTTAGTGCAGTTTTCCTAGGGACATGGTAAGTGCCTCTGCTGAAAAGAAGCTGCCCTGTAGTTTGGGCAAGGGCATTATTTCCCATGGCTCCTGGAAGGATGCAGCAATTGCGTTATTAGACCTGGAAATGTGTTCAGTCACGATGTCTGACTGACCACAGCCAGTAGTGGCTTCTGACCTCACCTGTTGAAGGAGAGGACATGTTTGAACCCTTAGAGGTTTCTGCAGACTCCCACTGAAATGGGAAGCAGAGGGCAAGAGGAATTTTCTCCACATTGCTCTGCTGCTCATTAGAGGAGTGAGGCCTCTTTGTTGTATCCTCACTTGACACAGGAGGGAGCTTTACTGGAAAGAGCAGTGGCCCCATCACTTCCCAGATGCCCCAGATGAGGACATTGTGGTGTTGGGGGAGCATAGGGCCTGGGACCAAGGCCATGTCCAGTAGGTTGCCCAGAAGGGAGGTAGTGAAGTGAGCAGAGAACTGCTGTCAACCCTGGAAAAGCTTTCCCTCTCCTGAGCTGGTGTAGCAACAGGCAAAATGATGATCTAGCAGGAGCTAGTTGTAGAGAAGAGACATGGGAACGGGGATGTCGCAGAAAGAAATTAAATCTGTTGGTCGGCACAAAGAAGAGTGGAGCCTTCCCAAAATAAACCTGGTTGATGCACCTTCCCAGCTTAGGCAGCCCATTGCACCATAGGGAGCCACTGAAGTGCAACTACTTAGTCCTGGATCGCTTCCCCTTGCTGTGCAAGCAAAGTTCAAATGTCTCCATGCTCCCAAGCTCCTACAGAGAGGCTGGGAAGAGGAATGCCATGAGTCCTGTTGAATATGGGCTGCAGAAAACCACAAGCACTTTCAGTGGATGTCTTAACCCACTGCATCTCCAAGATTTGGTATGGCTATGGGACATAGACAGCTTAAACCAACTCTGAAGGTGTAAAGTAACAAACCAGCCCAATAATTTCTGATCCTTGTTGTACTGTGAACGTAAAGAATGTTTAATGGCTGCTTTTTTACAAGTGGCTTAGCTTTCATCAGTGTCAGCTTTACAAATTTTTTGTATGAACTCATGTTACCAGTCTGTGATACAAGCTTCATGATTTCAAGTTTCTTTCATCAGCTGTAACACTGGAAAGAAAACCGATTCTCAAATCTATCCTGCATCAGGAAGTTGATCTTCACAAAAAACCCCAAAACGCTGAAGATGAGCAGACTCACAAAATTACATGAACTGCAAGAACAGGGTTTTGCTGCCTTTTTCTCCCTCTTTGGGATCTTAAATGGTTACAGTTACTGCTTTCAATGTGACATGTTCCTGGCAGCAGAATGGCTAAGACTGTAGGTACTAGCCCCTAAGGAGCAGCAAAAACCACACTAACCACCCAAGGAAAGTGATCCTAACTATCTTGCTTCTGCGGGTTTGTCAAAACTAGGGTCTTCCTGCCAGAGACATGATGGAAATCAGCTGGCTAGATCAGTCCTCTGCCCTTTTTTCCCTAATACTGGTAATCCTCATGTGTCCCACTAGAGCAAAGAGCTTGCCAGTTATGCCAGCAGCAAAGCACGGAGCAGCTCTGCCTGCCACTGATGAAGCAAATGGGGAAATGACACAACTTTTTGTTCCTGTTGCACAGGACCATTAAATCTGTTTTTTAAAGCAAAAGGCTGTCGCATGTCTCTGGGTCCTGCTCAGGGTGCCTGTGAAAAGCTCTCAGGAAGAAACAGAGCAGAGAACTGGCAGGTGGGAACTCAAGTCTTTGCTCTTGGCTCTATTTTGGTGTAGTATCTTCTTACCTTTGGGACATTAACCACCTTTTTGGAGGGCTGGGGCTGGAAGGGAAGACCATGTGCACTACTTAAAAAATGTCTTGGGAGTTAAGATGTTTTAAATATAAGAATGGATGCAGCAATCTACAAATGATCAGAAAACAAATTAACAGAGAAAGAGTGGGAAATAGAAGTAAAGAAACAGAATCAAGCATCAAAAAGTCTTAAATTAAATACTTCAGAGAAGCTTCCTGACCGTTAGACCTGCCGTATGTGTCACACGTGTCTCCCAGAAGGAAATGGTAGGTCTGTCCCTTTCTAGTCTGAGACACCGCTGTGGCAGACAACGGAAAATACTTGAGGGGTGCAGTCAGTCCTCTGTGTGTGGAGAGGACCAGGGGGTGGGGGAGAGTGTCCTCAACATGACACAATATCTGCTTCAGTCCTAAGGTAGTCTTTGCCTCATATGTGGCTTATTGTGCACAGCAGTTACAACAAGTTAAGAGTTCAACTCCCCCTCCCTCTGAGACATCACAGGATACTATATAGTGAAAAAGAATAAAACAAGCATTAACGGCTACTGATGCAGGCTCTATCAAACCTAAAAACCCTTACAAAGCTATATACTTGTCATGCCACATGTAGTCTGTGCTGAGTTGATTTGATCACTGCTTGGTCCTTCTCCACAGCAAAACCTGTTTAGATGGTTTGTTGAGGACATTTCTTGTAATGAACATGTCTGATCTTTACCCTTGCCTGTAGGGCAGGCCAGCAAAGATAACAAGAATTGCGATGTTAGCACCTGGGCGTTATCAAAACTGCCCAGCTGAGTTATGCGGTGGAAATCTTCAAAGAAAAATTGTAGTGGTGCCTCAAGCACACTGTTCCCTGCCTTTGTTGTGTGTCCCCTGCTGTTGGGGCTGCACTGACACAGAAAAAGCTTCTCTGGGAAGATAATATTAAGTGTTTAGTAAGATCTGTGTTTAGCTGAGAGAAATACCAAAAGTCCTGTTTCATAATTTGAGGTTTTGCCAGTGTTGTAATCGCCTTTCTATCTCCTGTGCCCCTCCTAAAAATAAATATTTTTTTTCCTCTGCCACTTAAAAAACTGTTTGAAAACCTAGAGAATCTGGTCTGACATGAGGGAAGCAAGCAGCATCGCTCCTGTTTCATATGAATGGGAAAAGATGCAAGGGGAGGTGAACTGCCTTGCCCAAGAGGGTGCTACACAGGAGAAGTCTTGGACTGAAACGCCAGGAAAGCCTGACTCCTGCTTCTACACCCCTGTCCACCAGCCATGAGCCCACCCAGAGACAAGAACTCCGATTCTCCTACAGCACAGAACACACAGCACGGAGAAAGGCACGGGAAGCCCTCTGGGGGTGCACTCGCCATTTACCTCACCAAAGAAACAGTTCTTGGGTCCTCTTTCCTAAACCAAAATGCTCTATCGATAATGAAAGTGAGACCACACGATCCATGTGGAACAGGGGGACACACCGCTTAGGGTCCAAATCACAGCTGCTGCTGCATGGGTTGGGTAGGAATCAACCCCAAGGAGCCCACTAATCCTGTACGGTTTGTTCAGTTCTCCTTACGTCCTCATTTTTACTCAATTTCTAAAACCTCCTTTCAAAATGATAGCTTTTAAAATGTAACTCTCTTTCCCACCTTAGAGACCAAAAAAGTAAATGGCAGTCCTTTCCCCTTTCACAGATGTAATTTCTCCCCATACTGTCCCCCTACTTTCCAAATCTGGACTAAAACACACAAAATTTTCTGAGGTGTGTGGCAGAGGCTGGGGTGGGGGAAAAAGACACTTATCTGAACCTCAGTGAAAAGATATTTTGAGCTGCCTTTAGTGAGAAATTGCCTTGCAAGGTGGAGCTAATGCAGATCGAGGAGCCAGTCACAAGCTAGTGGAAATAAAAGTTTTCTTTACCTCCATGTCGTGCAAGAGAGAGGTGTCCTCGGGGCAGTCTTGCTTCCCCACCCCTTTCCCTCTTATCTGTGGGAAAACTTCAGCCGAGCCAGAGCAAAATCGTGCCGCTGTGGAGGGTATGTAATATCCCAGCTCCTGCTCAGCTTGAAAACTGAGAGAGCCCAGCGAGTGGCCCTGCACTACGAACAAGGAAGAAGGGCGGGTGGGTGAGAGGAAGGGAGGGAGGGGAGAGGAGGGGGAGGCAAGGCAATCAGGGTTTAAATTTAGACACAAATCTAAACAGATACTGTCCTTCCCGGAGCGCTGGGCTCATGAGACAACGAGCAGCAAACCCTGCTGCTGCGCCCAAACTTGGGGCCACCACATGTGCATTTTGTCCCTTCTTGTCTTTCTCCCCTTCTTATTTTCTGTCACCTTATCTTCATTTTCCCACCCGTCTGTCCCATTTTGCCTCTGTTTCTCTCCATTGCTTGCAGCTGCTCCCCGGTGTCCCTGCCTGGATCTCTTCCCTGTCCATGTTTCCTTCTCCAAGTCTGCAGAGTCTCTTCCTTGTTGTTTATTTGTGAGGAGGATCTTTTTTTTCCTCTAACTGCAGTTTCCGTTCTCTCTTCCTTCACACTTTTATTTCATTTCAATCAGCAGTGGAGTGCCTTTAGATTGGTTAGAGAGGCAGAAGAGGAGCACAGCAGGGATGATTATTGCATTTGAACAGAATTTAAGGCTTCGGTGTCCTGGTGCATGGCTGGGACTCCCAGGGATGACAGTAATATCAGCAGCACCGTGCTGCTGGCTGATTCCTCAGTGAGAGATCAGGGCTCCGCTGTGGAGGGCACCACACAAATGTGGGCACCAGCAGAGGGTCCCCATGCAAGGTGTCACTGGCTAGCTGCAAAGCAGGACTTAACTCTTTCCACCCTAAATTTGTGTCTCACATTATCAGGTCCCAAGGTGCAGGATGTTCTTCTCTCCCTTCACAAGGAAGGACAGACTTGTGCACTGGAAGAGAGAAGCTTCCGTGGTGGTAGAAAACTTCAGATGGGAAAAAATAAGCCTCAGGAATGTTTTGCTATGGTTTCCCCTTCCCTTCAGATTGCAGTGTTGTAAACTAGACATCTCTTTTAGCAACTGTTTGCATATGCTCCTCAAGAATTTCAGTCCCCACCTCTTGAGAGCAGGGTGGTGCAGAGGAATTTGGAAACACTCCCTTTTGTCTTCTGCTGGCTTCCTTGCCTTGCATGCAGCTGCAAAGTGACACAATGACATGTCGTCATTTTGGGATGATACCTCAGGGGCAGAAAAGGGTTAAAGCATCTTTTCTGAAAGGGATGCATACTTTTCTTTTGCAGTGTTTCACAAGTCCCTGATGGCTATGGCAGAGGAAAACACTCCAGAATGGATTTAAATGTGACCATCATGATATCCCAGATTATTGTTACTGACAAATCTTCTTGCCATAGTTGTTCTTACAGTATGGTTAACTGTTGCTGTACTGCATGCTGTAGGAGTCCTGTGGAATTAGCAGATTTAAATCATGACCTCGTTATCTCCCAAATTCAATATACAGTGGTTACTCGGTCCTTAGCCAAACGAATGTTAGGCTGAGTTGCTGCCGTCCGGAGATTGGGCAAGAGGACGAATTAATCCTCTACTGCCGAAACACTGGGTTAGTTGAAAACCTCCTCTGCTGTAAGCAACCAGAAGATGCCGCAGCTATAAGAAAATAATTAAAAATCTAAAAGAAATATAAAAATTAAATTCCTTCTTGATTGGAAATCCTATTGACTTCTTAAAGTCCTGTCAATGGTACGCTAGGAGAGGGGATAGGAACCGAACAGAGAAGCAGGGTGAAGTGGGGAGGGCAGGGTGCTTTGGCTGCCCATGCTTTGACTGCTGTCTGGGCAGAAGGCGGGTTTCATGCTCAGGGATTTCACTGCGGGCATTGCCCACAAGTGTCGTTTTCAAGATGTCCGCCTCGTGACAGACCGTCAAAATCACATACCTCCGATGGGTGCTTCATGCCACGCAGGGTCTTCTTCAGTATTTTCTTTCATCTTTCAGGGGTTGTACTGCACGGAGGAAAGCGTTTGCGTAGGTCTACAGAAAAGGAAACTGCTAGGCAGAGACGGTATCACTTTACCCGTACTAATAAAGCAAAGGTAGTTGCAGCTGCCTCACCACAATTCTTCACTCTATTTATTTCAGCTCCCATGTATCTTGCCACAAGGCAAACCCTTTCTGCCAGCAGGATTCCCAAATGCCATTGCTCTGAGTGTGGTAGCCAGTACTCAGTTTATTAAGGCTAAATCTTCCTTCCTGAAGGAGCAAGGAGAGAACACGCAGAAACACAGTGTATGTTTTTCTCCAGACAGGAAGGTGTGAGGTGTGGATTTGCTCTAGACTTTCTTCTTGCTGGACTGAAAAACACGAGAAGATCTGAAACAAACAACCAACCATGCTTTAACTGCAAGAACCTTGTGACAAACATTATTAAGGGAGGTTATACTGAGGAAATGGGTGTTTCACATGATGTGTATGTGCAAGTATGAATGTGATATATTTTAGAGTATGACTCTGCACCTCTGTGCGTATCTGTGTTTACACACCTTCTGGGATAGAGCAGTGTCTATGAGACTAAGTTCTTCGTATATGCAAAGAAAAGTTTCTAGATGTGTTCTGCTGAGGAGGAAAAAAATGCAGTCATCTCAATTGCTGCTAAAACAGACTCTAGGGCGAAATTTCATCTGAGTGAGAAAACGTTGCGATTTTGGACCCCTGGATTTTGCAGCTTCCCAGCTGATTCTTTTCAAGATGTGTGAGCCCAAAACATCAAGTTAGCTTCAGGCCAAATGACCAGTACTCCTGCTACAGGCAGCATGTGGGGTTGAGGTGCAGGGAGATCCTTTATCCTGGCATGCCTGCGAAAGAGGTAGCATTGCTAGTTCTGCCATGCTCAGGAACACCATGTGTAATATTTGCTGGCCTCTTGCATTTTGGCTATGAAGTATGGACAATGGGGCCTCTGTAGGTCAACAGGAAGGAGATGCAGGGACAGGGCAATCCGTTGTTCAGAGACCACTCAGGAAAGAAAGCTTTTGAAGGCATCTGAAACTTTGACTCAGGTATTTGTGCCCACAGAGTTATCGCAGCCTGGGGGTGTCTGTGTAGGTGCCGAATCTGGGAAGTTATATTTGTCAGGGTGGTGGATAAGCAAAAGTTGGAAGGAGCTATGCGTCCCTGCAAGACATATTGATTCTGTGCATTTTGTTAAGGCATTTGTTAAGGACTTAGTAGAGTTCGTCTGTTCAGTGCCAGTATGTGAGATTGTTCTGTCCACTGCTCTGTCTGGCTTTGGCTGCTGCTATCCACATCATTTTCCAGAATTCATACTATTAAGCAGCAGCTGTTACCATGTTGGGCATGGGGTCTCAAACCTTCCTGTTCCCACCCCAAGCAACTCAATTCTTAACTGAAAAAAGGGGATAAGGTAACCACAGAGAAAAAGCATTTGCATTTCAAAGATCAATCAACTCTAAAAGCCAACATCCTGTTTTGGGTTGGGCGTGCACATCAGCTCCTCCGACAATGGCAAGCTGACAGGAAGCCAACGTGAACAGCGCGTTTTCTATGGGAAACTCGCTTTTTTGAACCCACCGTTCTACTAACTGTGTTCTGAAGTATCTGCTCCCACCGACCCTGCCCTCGCCCCTCAGTGTTAAACTAACACTGTGGACGCCAAGCCTCACCCTCCTCTTCAGGGAGTTATCAGCAGGAAATGAAGTCAGCTGG
Organism: Chionis minor; assembly: GCA_013398295.1. NCBI lineage: Eukaryota > Metazoa > Chordata > Aves > Charadriiformes > Chionidae > Chionis > Chionis minor. The sequence continues at coordinate 23,057 of VZSF01007799.1, read as the reverse complement.
AACACTTTGTACCATCGACATTTTTTGCTCTAATTCTGCAGCTGCAGTGAAGCACATCTGAGTGCACACACGCACACACACGCTCACGTGCCAGTGCCGGTGCGTACACACGGACCAGCGTGCCAGGCACTGTGCACCCCTGGGAATTGTTGTGAATGGGAAAGCCCCATTACAAGAAATGCTTGAATTAAAGGAAAAGGACACAGTTAGAAGTGATTCTCGCTAAGCAGTATTGGACAGGGAGTGCAAGACTGTGTGTGGTGACTGCATAAAAAAGTAGGTGGTAGAGACTAACTGAAAGATTGAATCATTTCACATGTTCCTGACTGTCAGCCTGCGCCTGGGTGCTACTATCAGGGTTCAGATTAACCAGGCTTCTTAACTCCTGGGCTCTGCACAAAAGCCTGTCCCTAAGTGGAGTAAAGTTAGGAAAATGCTGTACTGTCCAGGGAGCATTTCACCTGCCATGCTTTGCCTGAGTGGCTCTGCTCCTAGTAATGAGATCGCACTGAGGTAGATGACCCTCACTCATACCACCTGGGGCTGGTGGGTGCTGTGCAGGTAGCTAGTGTCACCTCTTGCAACACGTGAATTTCTTTGGAGAGCTCTTCTTTCAGTGCTGATCCACCTGACTTCAGAGAAAAAAACGACCTGGAGTATTAAGAGGCATGGCTGCAACCCATTATATTAATAGAGTCTTGGAACAAAGATTGGCAGCACCAGGCATGGACAGCTTGCTTCTAGAAAACAATTTCTGTACCAGTTACTAGTTTTAATACACAACAAGGCTTAATATCAACAGAGAAAAAGTTACAATCAGAACATGGTGCTGAAACAATTCCAAGTATCTGTGCTGGACACAACCATGTTTTTGATTACGTTGTTCTCAGGCCAGTCCTGCTGTTCATCTCACAATGTCCTAGAAAGTGGTGTTGCAGCTAGCCCTCGCAACAGCTTACTCAGCACTCAGCCCAAGCTCCAACTGAACAGAAGGATTTTCTGACTGAAAACTGAACATTTCTGGTCCCTAGCAGGTTTTGCACAGAGGAAGCTTGCATGGCCATTGCCTGTGTGGTGGCTGGTAAAAAGACTTTTAGCTGAATACCAGGCCAGTGCTACATTCACTTTACCCGTCTTCTAAAAAAAAATGCTCATTAAAGGGTCAGAAGCTGAATTCCCAGCCAAGTTAATTTGGGAACTTTGAGGACGAGAACAAATACATGCATTATGCACAAGCATGCAGCACCTTTTCGTGTTCAGCAAAGGTCTGTGTTGTATGCCATTTCCTAATAGTAGTAGCACCGTATTGTTCGGCAGGGCTGATATCTCCTCAGGAGGATATCTAACCAACATTTTTAGAAACAATTTGTATGGTGGGTCTCATGTGGCACCAAGCATTGGCACTTCAAAGCAGTGAGTACTTCAGCTTTTGCCAGAGCTGACTCACAGGTCAGTTGCTTCTGTCAAACGCAGCGGCAAGTGACTTTAATCACTGGCTGTCATTTGGATGTGGAGAGCTGGCCTGGCTCAGAAATCAAGTGCTACACACAGCGAGACTGCACAGCCTGCAAGTGTTATCTGGACAAAGGAAGGTTTCTGCTCACGGACAGACTGCGTGATCTAGACAGGAAGCCTGGCCCAGTGAGTAGCTAGACTGTGCGTCTGAAGAGAAACCTTACCCACCCCATCCAACAACCGTGCTATCTAAAGAGAGCTGGCTCAGGGCAAAAACAGCAATGAAGAGGGCAGACAGAGCATACACCAGTCCGGATGTAGACCCTGCCCACTTTCTGGCTAAAATACACCTTCTCTGGAGACACAGCCCCCAGATTCAGCCCGAGGCCCATCGCATGTAAACCACACTGAAATTAAGATTGTTCCATCAACTGGCCAGCCCCTGGAGGGAGTAAAATGGCTCAATCCATGGTGAGATATGACTCTCTATTTACCAGTTTTTTAATGTAAATAGGCACGAGTTGAAAAGGAGAACTAGTAGCTAGCAATACTTTCTTGACCTCATTATGCAAGGCTGCTGGGAACCCCTAGATATATTGCACCACAACTGAGAGAAGCCTTCTCCTTTCTCTGAGATCTAGCTGAGGAAGTAAGAGAGCCTGGAGCTTTACTTCAGATAACACATCCTTTCAGAGCAAGCTGAGAGAGTTAAAGACCTTATCCCTCATCCCACCTGTTCACTCCACGCTAACCCTCCAAGAAAGAGGGGACCAACACAAGCCCGCCCCCTTTGTTCAGTACAACCTGCAGGGCAGTCTATACACCAGTGTGCACTGCTCACTGCAGAGCCGAATGAATCCTGTTCTTCGTGGCAGAGAGCCAACACTATTTGCTTCCACAAATCCCGTTGAGTGCTGAATTCCCACCAGACTCGTCAGCCCAAATCCTGCAGGCTGCTGGGGTTGGGCAGCAGCACCCCTTGGTGGCTGCGGACCGGGAAGGCTGCGGCCGTGCCGCAAGGCTGGAGAGGCAGGGAGAGGCGAGGAAAACTTGGCAGACTTTGTTTGGATGCGTCGTTTTTCTCCTGGCCCCTGAGATGCCGCTGTATGGTTCCAGTGCTGGCAGGGGGAGCGCGGGATGATCTTCCAGGCTCCCTACGAGGTTCACTTTGACTGTCCCACCGCAGGGGCTGTGCAGCTCCAGTACTGGGCAGCCTTCCTGGCAAAGGAGAGACAGCCACATTCAGCAAATACATACACCTGAACTCCAGAACTTGAAAGCTTTCCCCTTTCTGCATTTTCTTTTTCTTAAACAAAATAAAGGAGAATTGCCAGCTCTGCTTCCCACATCCCCCTTATCTTCTTTCCTTTCTGTTTTTTTGCCCTGTGGCACCTGCCGTTACTCCCAGATACTCTCCATGGCATCCCTTCTTTCCTGTGCTGACCCCACCAACCACCTCCTGCCTGCTCCCTCTCACGCTCTCCTGCTCTGCAGTAAAATCATTCCCACAATCATCCCCTGCCACCTTCCTCTACCACTTGACTGCATCAAGTAAACACTGACCCCACTCAGGTCCTCAGAGGGCAGGACTGCTTGGAAACGGAGAGAAACAAGCAGTTTCTGTGTATGCACGCGCATGCTGGTGGGGAGAGAAAAGAGGAAACTATAATGTCTGTGTCTGGTTTAGCTAGCAAAATCTGTAATAAAAAGAGTTTGTTGCAGTTTTGTCTTCCTCATCCACTTCTTTCCTAAGCCATTTCCTCTAGACCATTTTCGTCCCTTCATTCCATACTCTTTTCAGACCTGCAGAACAGCTGCCTTTTCCCTTCAGCACGTTCCATTCCTGCCCCTCATCTAAATAGATTGTCTAATCCTACATACATACAGACAACCTCTCACGCAGTCTTTTCTCTCAAACCCCACTGCTTTTCTTGCCATTTTTTTCCTTAGCACTTTGCCCTGAAATATCACTTGTCCTGTATCACAAACCAGGCTGCTTGTATTGCATTTGTCGCTGGAGAAGCTGCTACTCAAAGGCTCAGCTACCTACCCCAGCACATCAGAGGTTCGGAGAAGCCTTTAATCTATTTTTTTGGCTTTTCAGTGGTAACAAAGCACGGGTTTCTCCTGAGTATCGCCAGGAGAGGGCAGCAGCGGAAGGCTCCGTGTGTCGGTTCCCCGGAGGGAAAGCCCGGCTTTCTGCCCACGTTCTGCAGGCAAGGGAAATACCGGAGGAAAAATTCTTTTATTCTGCCTGTACACAACAACAGGACAGTACGTAAATGGTAGGGAGTGGATGTGTGCTGTGTTTTCGTTCCCGAATTCAGCCCAACAAAATGATTCATCCTGGCTGCTCTAAGCTATGGGTGCTACGGGCACTTGGGGGCAGATGGTGGTCACACAATATTAATTTGGGTTTCTCTGCTACATTGCTATACACGTAGTGTAGACATACTTGGCAAGATTAAAGTGGAAAAATTGAAACCTCCCCTCTTTTGGGCAAAGTTGAATCAAGCCTCAGTATTACCCCAGTTAAAAACATTTCTTTATACAAATCTTTTTCAGGTGACTGAGCACGAAGTGACGGATAAAATGAGGTGTACCTCAGTATTTGCTTCTTTAAGTAACACACTGGAGGCCAGAAGGTTGTCCAACTAGAGACACCAGGTCTTGAAGAGAAGGTGGATTTGACACGTCCTGCATTTTGGACTGCAAAGCTTGTAGGATCACTTGGCAGTAAGCATAGCCACTTGCAGTCCAAACTAGTTTCAGATAGGCCCTGCTTGTTCTAGTTAAACAAGGTTTTTCTCAAGGGAAGCGCGACACAAACACTTGCCAGGACTCAGAACCAGCTTTTGAGACTGATTTAGCAGTCGCTGGGTATGGCAGGGCCAAAAGTGCCACAATCACCCTGTGGATCCGACCGGCCTCCCTGGCCAGACAAACCAGGGGCAAGGCCAAGGGATGGCTGCCGGGCACCGCGCTGACTCGCACCTTGCAAAACGGACCGCCCCCCAGCCAGCTGGGGGCCAGGCGGCGGGCAGGGCCGCTCCGCGGGACTGGCTGTGCTTCAGCCGCCTGCGGGCCGCTTCGGACCACCGGCACAAGCTGCGCCAGGAGGAGCCGCCGCCGCCAGGAGCGGCCGCCTCCTGTCAGCGTCCCCCGCAGCCCAACGGCCAGGCCGCAAGCATGACCGCTACTGCGCCTGCGTGCGCCTCTACCCTTCCTTGTGCACGAGACGGGCGGGAGGGGGCGCTCCCGCCAACGGCCTGCGAAACACGATTGGCAGAGAGTTCTGAAGAGGCCTTTCATTGGCTGCTGGGTTACCAGTGGTTCCTCCCCCTTTCCCTCCCCTCCCGGCGGCGAGGCCGCGCCGTCGGAGATGTTTACAACCGAGGAACGCCGCAGGGCTTGTCCCCGCCTCCCGGTGGCTCTCATTGGCTGAAGAGGGCGAGAGGCTAATTTCCCACTCGCAAGGTTGTCCCCCGCTGTGCGAAGGAGGGCGGGCAGGGTTGCTCCGATTGGCGGAGAGCAGAGCGTCCCGCCCCTCGCCGCGCGGGGCAGGGGCGGTTGGGGACGGTGCGTTGCGGCGGCGGTGGCGGCAGCGGCAGCAGTTGGTGGCGGTTGGCGGCCGTGAGGGATGGCGGGCATGTCGCTCCTGTGCGTGGCGGCGGCGCTGCTGCTGCTGCTGCTGCTGGGGACCGGCGGGGCCATCCCGCCGCCGGAGGAGGCGGCCCGCATGGCGCGCTTCGTGCTGCACAACTGCGACTGGGGCGCGCTGGCCACGCTCTCCGCGCAGGAGGGGCTGCGCGGCCAGCCGTTCGCCAACGTCTTCTCCCTCAGCGACGGGCCCCCCGGGCCTTTGGGCGGCAGCGGCGTCCCCTACCTTTACCTGACCGACATGGAGATCTCCGTGCAGGATCTGGAGGTGAGTGGGAGTGTAAGAGGCGACCTGTGAGCTCCCCAAAACAAAGACCGAAAGAAGCAGCCTGAGGAGAGATAAAGGGGAAGGGGCGGAGGGGGCAGCCTTTCCGAAGGCAGTGTTACGGTGCAAACCGCCTGTCCCGTGGATGTCACCTCGTTTGTGAACCCTGGGGACGATTATTGTCCCTGAAATATCTAAATATGAGCAGTGTTGTCCGTGTTGACACTCAGTAGTCCTCCTAAGAAGTTCCTGCTAATCGTGGTCTGAAAAATCGCTAAAAAGTGCTCTGGTAGAGGAAGCGGCTGAAGCTTCCAAAAGCACTGAGCAGGGAAATGAGGGGCCACAGAATATTTAAACAGGGGGAACGTGACAAAAAATATCAGAAGGACTGAAGATGGACAGTGTGGGACTTGAGCAAAGAGGGCTCGTACATAGGCTGCTGAAGGAATAGTAGTTAAATCTCTGGAGCTTACCATAAAGGCAAGTGTAGAAGGGAAGGCAGCAGACTGGTACGCCAAGGCTCGGAGTGTGCGTAACTGGCCTTGTCTCAGATCTTTTACTTGGCTGTGATGAAGAGAGAGTTGGCTAAAAAGTTAGGGAAATAGCAACCGTATGCCTCCTTTATTAGAAAACTTTTTTGTTCTAGTAACTATTACAGCATTAGTAAAACAAATAAACACAAAATGTAAATAATAGAAATTTTTCAGACTTTGTTTTACCATGAACCTTTTTTGTTTGTTCCCTGTCAGGTTTTAGTTTGTTACATTAAAATAATTGCGTATCTAAGTGCTGTAGAAAGCCTAATGTGTCTCGTGTAGTATATACTTCTCCACCCCAGCTACAGCCTTTTGTTTTCAGAATGACATAAGAAGTCATGGTATAAACTGATAGTGAACATTTTCCTTCAGAAGACTCCTCAACAGCTCCTTATCCTGCTGTTACAGGGCAGAAAAGTTTGGCTGTGGTCGTCACGTGTAAGGGAGACATCTGATAGGAGATAGTGCTGAATAATCATGAGTCAGCTTTTTTGTAGTTAAGCAACTTCCTATCTGTCAGGTGGTTGCTCAGGCTTTATCAGTTCAGTGCTACTCTGCGTAGTGGTTAAGTGGCTTCTGAGTGTTTCTTTTTGAGATGAGCTCTCTTGATGAACTTTCCCAAAGCACGTGAACTTTTGCTGGGAGAAAATGAATTTAAGTATGTGACGTTCTGCAGTAGGCAATCCTATTTTGCACCAATACTTTTCAAGCTGCGTTCACCACACTAGTTTTAGAAAAAAACTGGATACAGATTGTTTAATTCTTCAAGTTAGGTGTCTTACTTAAATATTCAGGATTTTTTTAAAACCAAACTTATAAAAATAATTTTAAACCTCAAAAGAGCTGATCAGTTTGAGGGTGGCCAGGAGGCTTGTTTTGATGGGGTGGGGTGGTTAGTTTTTTGTTTTAAGTAATTTCATCAACAGTTGTGAAATTCAATTGGTTACATTTTCAATAATCCTTTTTCCTTCCCCTAGAATTGATGTAATGAAGTTTACTGAATGTCCTTGCTCTCTGTACTGTCCTGTATGTATGTAAACTGGGATATAACGTTATTTGAATGTGAAATGGCTAGATTGTACATTGAATTTAGAGTTTTAAGGAGTGCTGTTTTGTGAGGTTTTCATATTATCCTAACAAACTTCAGCATGCTTCTAAACTGGGCTTTCTTTCAGATTCAGAGCTCATCTAAGTAGCTTTTCAGATATAGTTAGGAAAAGAAGACGACAGCTTTGTTCTTTTTAGTGGTAACACTGAGCTGAATAAAGTACCAACAGCTGAAAAGATGGTGGGTATGACTTTTTTCCTCCAAATGTATGTAAACCTCTTATCTTACTACTTGCATTTCAGGTCAATTCAAATGCCTCCTTAACCGTGTCTTTGGCTCAGACTCCGTACTGCAAGAAGCACAGATATGATCCCCAGAATCCCCTCTGTGCCCACATAATCTTCTGTGGGAGTATCATGAAGGTAAGCATCTGAACATTGGCACTGGACAAGTATTGTTTAGTGGATGGAGAAGAGAAAGGTTTGAATTTCTGTGTGAAAGCATATGAAGAGTTGGTATGTGCTGTGATAGCAGAAGGCTAGCTCATAGTTTGTGTGAGGAAAATTAAGTTACGACTCAATGTTTGCAGGAGCTATGCTGGCATGTCTTTAATAACAAGGAACTTGGGAGGACAATATTGTAATGAAGGAAATCCCCCCACATTCCTCTAGACTTGATTTGAAACTAAGAAATCTTAAGACAGTTCTCTCGTGAATGAAGTGTGAGAGTTTTTTCCGTCTCTTTTGCTCAGTTAAATTCTTTGGTCCATGCAGTGTGACGTACGTGCTTCCAAAACTTTAGTGAAGTAAATATTAACCTCAGCTATAAAGTTACAGGTGTTAAGAGACAAAAAAAAATATTACCTGGCATCACTGCTGCAAGGGCAGTATTCTTTTGTGCACTTTGCTGTCCTGTAGACATAAAAAGAATTTAGAACTGCATGGGTTAATCATGGAAGATCTTAATCCCCCTGACTGAGGATAATGATTGAGGATGAGGACTAATCATCATTACTGTCTCTTGTATGGTAGTCTAAATTCTTATTTGATGCTTTCACACCTCAGATAGTTGCTCATTACACTCCATCAGTCCTTTAATTGCTGTCATGAGTTTCTCATCAATAATGGAATTGTTTATTTTAATTAGTTCCCCTTTGTACTATAGCCAGAAATTGAACCTGTTGATTTAACCCTTTAAATATTCGCACATTTTATATTAAAAGCTGTCACACATTTCAGCATCCCTTCTTTTCTAGATTTTGTTGTCCTTCTTGTGTGTGTGTGTGTGTATGTGTGCGTTTGCATGCATCTGAACACCTTTGGATGTCTTTGTGTCTGTTTGAGTGAGCAGATGCAGAGGAAGTAAATTTACACTTAAAACATTACATTGTAATAATTCAACAAGAATCCATATTTATGTGTTTTGTGATTCATTGAAAGATTTATTCTTATGTTGACGAAGTACTTTCTTGCTCATGCTTACTTTAAAAGCACCCTTTTGATTTAATATTAAAATCAACTACCTTGGAGGTTTTCTCTGACTTGCGTACAGTTATACACCACACTGAAGATGAGTGGACTTTGCCACAGTAACGAGTCCTTTGGGACAAGACATGGCTAAACTGAAAAGAGCACTGTGCAGTCAGCAGTGATTTTTATCTCAAATTTGTCTTCACATGACAGTATCTCACTGTAATATTTTGCTGGTTATTGTTTAGGTGAATGATTCAGAAGCAGGCTTAGCAAAAAAAGCATTATTCAGTCGCCACCCTGAAATGGAAAGTTGGCCTAAGGATCATAATTGGTTCTTTGCCAAATTCAACATCACCAATATTTGGGTCCTGGACTACTTCGGTGGATTGAAAATTGTGACACCAGAGGAATATTACAGCGTCAAGCCTTAGTAAGTACTTAACTTTTGTATGCTTAACTCTCCTTATATTTGGAACCCACAAAACTTCTTATCATTAACAGTATATATTACCTGTCTCTGTTTTTTACATACTTATTTCTTTTCTGTAAGTAGTCTACAGGATACAGTGTCTGAAACTGTATGTTTGAATAAGGGATCCACCCACTTAACAATATCAAGTATAGTATCTATAGAACTACCTGTGGTTAACTGCACTTGAACCTCAGTTTAAATACAGTTTCTTGTGAAGAGTGGGCACAGTCACTGTCTCTGTTTGAATTAATTGCAAGACAAATGACGTTTTGGTCTAATAGTTAAAAGTAGTGAGACTATTCAGCATTTATGAAGCTGCATTAATGGGACCGCAGCAATATTGCTTAATATTTTCAAAACAAGATTGCTTTTGAATCTGTCATTACAATATTGAAGTATAGAGAAATTGTGTTCTGTTGTCTACATAAAACTAAGTCTTCAAAACTTTCAAATATGTTTTAGTGCAGTCAACACTTAGACATTCAATTTCACTCTTATTCTTGCTCCTTGTAGGTGGATGAAGATCCTTGGTGATGCTGATAGACAAATGAATTACTTGGGCTGTTTCATGAAAGATTTATTTTTCTCTATGTATTGTAGAGCTGAATTAATGAAGCAAAAAATCAAAACCTTGTGTTGTTAATGAGCTCCTGAAGCAAATGTAAATTCTCACTAGCTAGCACAGCTCGAATCAATCATACTCAAAAACCTTTGTGCATAAGCCATAAGTAAATTGTATTCATTGGGCATGATTCTGGAAAGATGTCTGTCTGTTGACAGTGTGCATTCGGAAATGCTGTGTTTACTGGTAACTAAAAGGGTTAGTCCAGTTCTAAACCTTTCGGTGCCTTAGTTAAATAATACCTGTTTGCGAGCACACTCCAATTTTATTTTACTTTTAATACCAGTTTAGTTTAGATCTTTATGGCAAAGTACTACAGAATGGCTCAGTTGACTGGAATGGCAAGCATTGCTTGTTTTACATACAATATGCAGAGTTCTCTGCATATCTCTGTTAAGAATTTTCTTTGCATGCTAATACACTCATTTGAGCCATAGTTATATTTCACTACCTATATTGAATGTGTTATAGAATATGATTGTGTTTATGCAAACTGTATGTATACCTCAAGTTCTTGATAACTTCTCAGCTGGCAGTGGTTATATGGCTTGACTTTTTAAAAGAAGCAGGTTGGTAATAACTATCTGACTTATATAAGAAGAGTAGTATAAACTTGTGTAAGAAGAGTATAAGTTTGTGTAAGAAGAGTAGTGGCTTGTAAATTCAATGACAATGTTGTAAAGAGTACATATTTTTTGGTTAGAATTCTGAAATCTTCAGCTTCAGAAGTCTTCACTAGTCTTCAGAAGTCTTCACTAGTCTTCAGAAGTCTGATCAAATGCCAGTGTAACAGCTGTTACTACCCTCATCCATAGAACTGAGCAGATTTTTGGGTTTGGAAGCCTTACACAGCAATTTTGGGCTAGTAACCCAGAAGTAAGAAAGAAGCAATAGGGTATGACACAGATGGTTTGTGACTTGTAGAGAATGAAAATTAATGAAAGGTGTGCATAATTAATTCTCTGCTAAAATAAGCTACACACAAGCACAAAAAATAAACTAACACCTCTTTACATCCTCTTTCATCTTCTGTGTGCTAAGTTCACAAATATCCAAAAGGGATTATGAACAAGGAAGTTGATTTTATAATGACCAAATATTACCTAGTTGACAGAGTAAAGAATGTGAGAATTTAGACTCCTTAGAGGCAAATCCACTCATAGAACAGTGGAATTGGTGATATGAAGTCATCTGTACATCTTAATGTTGTTGTTATATCACTACTTTTCTCAAATACTAGAATGATTCGTGAAAGTATTTTTGATGTAACTTCCTAAGTTTTCCTTCCCCACAAGGAGGGGGCAGGACGGGGACATGTACTTCTTACTGTATCAAGCACATTGTGTTCTACTATTTGAAAATTAATTTAGGATCAAAAAAACTTGCACTGTGGAAACCATTTATGTTGAACAGATAACACTGATGTTAAATATGATAGTATAAAATATTTTTCTAGAGAGCATAACAATTGTGGACGCTCAAATGATCCTCTGGTATAGACTTGATCCTTTCCATGGGGATGTCCGAGTGCATTACATGTCACTCCGTAACTTCTGATGTGTGGGACTGATGATGCTGGGCTTTTGTTAAAATTAAAATATTTTTTGACAGGTGCTGTTGAGTGTTGCTTATTGCACGTGCAAGAGTACTTCTCTCCCTCATGCTCGCTTTCACACAAGCACCATCTCTTCAGAGTTCTTGTTTTATTGTCACTCTGGAGTCTTTCACGCTTGCCAGGATAAATGGTAAAACCCCCCCTATTACGTCTGGCTTTCCTTCCTTGAATGAAACAAGCATCCTTGTGTTTCAGTTTCTTTTCTGCATCTAATATTGTGAAATTGAACATAAAATAGTAACAGTGGAGTTCGTGAAAATGAGTACAAGGAAGCCTTGATTATTTCTTCTGGCTGGGCCTTCTGCATTTCTAAATGACTCTTAACCATTGCCAGGCAGGTGTTCAGCTATGCCCAGGAAAGCAGCGCTCCATCACGTGTTAATGAGGGCTTGGGAAGACAAATGCTATGAGCCTGAATGTCCTCACTTCTTCCTTCTTCCACCAGCTTCGTACACTGAGCATGACTTCATATGGTGTGGAATATCCCTTTGATCGCTTGGGGTCCCCTCCCAATTCCTTGTGCACCCCCAGCCTTCTTGCTGGTGGGGTGGTGTGAAGCAGAAAAGGTCTTGACACTGTGTAAACAATAAGTAGAACATTGGCTTGTTATCAACACTATTTTCATCACAAATTCAGAACATAGCCCCAAACAAGCTACTATGAAAAAAAATTAACTCTATGCTAGCCAAAACCAGTGCAACACCTTTAAAAGAATCGCTTTCATTTGAGAGTTTGGTGCAGAATAAAGCTTGTTTTGTTTTGTTTCTGGTTGTCTTCTTGGGTTTGATGTTCCTGTTAGTACCAATTCCCAAGTCTTTTCTGATTGGGAGTGGAAGGGCTTTTTTTGGTAACAATTAATTTTGAACAGTTTTGTAATAGTACTGCATTTTATTGAAAAAAATTCAGATTATCCAAATCTCTTTACATTTGAAATTTGAGAGGACCCTAGCCAGATGTTTCTTTTACAAAATGGTGGAAAACGAAATGGTTAAGCAATCCAGAGCTGGATTGAAGGGTTAATCAGGGAAGAACTATCCGGAGTGGTTGTATCTATGCATCACATAGGAGATTTGTGTATGTAGAAGTGGAATTTAAAGCAGACTAGGGTATCAATCCTCCTACACATCTCTCTGTTTTTCGTCCATAGTAATAGCCATGTAAATATTAATACCACTAGCTCAAGAAACTCATCAGCTTTTGTCCTATTTTTCCTCGCCACTTTTTCTTCTCCCTGTGTTCGCATTTGTTCCATTAGGCTCATTCAGGAATTGATCTGTGAGCATGTTTGCTTTTTTCCCTAATATCCAGAAGTAATATTGTGGCTTAGAATAGAAGAGGGTGAGTATAAGAAATTGAAACAGCTGTAAACAATGAATCACCATTTTGACTTCTGACTACATGTGTCCTCTGCCATGGCATGCTTGACGTTATCTGAACGCACTCTAAATAGTAACGAAGTCACTCTCTGTACCCAGGAAGGATCTCCATTCATACATAAGACTCTGAGGCACAGGATAAACTTAGGCACCTCACTAAGTCACAGGATGCTTGTTAGCTGGGAATCTAATTAGGATAATCTCAGCCTGTCTCTCTAACCATACAGTTGTGTTTTTCCTTTGTCTACTAATGTTGCTCATTGACATGTTTGTGTTTCTACTTCTGGATTTTCAATTTCTTTCTGGTGTTTTAATGTAAGCCTTCTGCCCAATAGATTCTTGTGACATGCTACATCATTACAGAATTGAGTTTATATATATCAGTTTTTGATCCTTCATTCAGTTCTATCTACAATTAATTTCTTGTACCTATGGTCTTCACAGTAAAATAGAGGTAGCTCAGAGTGTTAGATTAATGCAAAAAGCATTAATTGTAGCTTAATGGACGAATTTGCTTTCAACAGGTTTTTCCTGAGTAACAACATGCTGAATCTAGATTCAAAGTCAAATAAACTGTTACATTGTTGTTGAACACAAGAGGGTGCCATAGACTTACATTTGGGTTGATTGTTAAAGGTTTAATACTTAAAATTGGTTACTGAAGCCATCATAACTCAAAAGATGCTAGAAAAGCATATGACGGGGCTTGATACAAACAAACTTTTTCTACAGTGCTTTACATTATGAATGCTTTCCTCCGTAAACACAGCAGTCTGCTAGCTGCTAAGAGAGAAGCATTCATCATTTTTTTGTGTTCTGTAATCATTTTATGCTATGGAGAGCTCAGAAGTAATATCCATGAAAATGCTTTAAAGGTCTTTAAATTAAGAAACTCTAGTAAAGGAACTGGAGACAGGTATAGAACACCTCAGAACATTGCCTGGGAGCAGCCACCTCCAGACTCGAGAGCATTTATTTCTCTCAGTACTTAATAAGAACACAAAGTGAGGGTGTTCATTAGCGTGACAATGCTTTGGCTTAGGCTTACTGTTAGCTGAACTAAGCCACCTGATTCTGATTTGTAATTTCCAACAGCTAATTAATCTTGTTGGACTTGGATTGTTTGAGTGCCCTCCAACCCCTCTCCAGCGGTTTGGGCTGCCGGCACTGGAGGCCAGCCTTGAATCTGTGCAGGTGTTTGGGTGCCGAGGTAGAGCTGGGAAAATGCTGTGTTGAAGCTTCTCCTGTTTGCCCGGGAGCTGTGCTGGAGCTCAGGCCCTCACTGTTTCCCCTGCCCCACTGACTTGACCTCAAACCTGCCTCAACTGTGGTTGACCCTGGTTGCTGTCACCCAACCTGCTCTTCTTGCCCAAGTTCTGTGGGGCTGCGCACCTTGGTGGTGAGGCTGCTGCCTCGCTGACTCTGCCAGCTGCCCTTCTCTGGAGGAGAAACTGGCCTTTGGTGCTCCCCAACAATTCTCTTTTCCCTGCTGCGAAGCTCAGTCCGTGAGCTTCTCATGCAAAACTCTTGGAGTTGCTGCCACGGCTTTTTCACTTAGGAAATTTTGTGTCTAGAAGCTTTCTTGGAGTTTCTGTGTTCAATATTACAGTGTAATAAGATTAGAGTGTAAGGCTCATTCACTCTGGCTGTAGTAGTTAATGTCATAGCCCAGTTTTCTATGGAAACAAGAAATATGTAACCATGTTGTCTGGGCACTTGCTTTTGTAAGGTTTTTTGTTGGGTTTTTTTTTTTTTTACTCAGCGTGATTTAGATTTGAAACTGGTAGTGTGACCTTGAAAACACAAAGCTCCTATATATGTCATGACAATGGAGGACTCAAGAGAGGCAACAAAAACCAGTTCATGTATATTAAAGGTACAAAAGTCATCCTTTTTTTTAAACTTTGAGCTTCATTAATTGTGCTGGTTGCGAGCTGCCTGGAGTCTTCTGGTTGACTGAGACCAGGTATGCAGTTAGTATCTGAAGTGATGAAATTTTGTATTATTTAGTAGATGTTTTCTTTTTACTCAAGGAACCTGATCGCTGTAGTGATTGTTCTGAATTATTTTTCTCTTTAGCTTTTCATATCCTACGTAGAAAAGCTTTAACAATTACCCATTACTGCTTGCTTCTGACTCTTGCAGCTGTTGGGCTCACTTCAGCATGTGATTTCTCCAGTTTAAACAGAAGAGATGACACATTTATGGTGGCAGATCCAACAACTGCTGAGGGTTTTGTTGAGAGGGGGAGCCTCTCCCTCAACGTCAGTAATGCTGTTAGTGTACCCATACAGGTCCAGAAATACTTATTTTTGCTACTACCATGGACTCAGGTTGTAAGGTTGCACCCTTCCCCCTTCTCCCCCCCCCCCCC
>VZSF01007798.1:187056-254019 GCA_013398295.1 Chionis minor | reverse complement strand
GAAAAACACTGACTTTTCTGTTGGGTCCGAACCCTTTTGGCCACTTAATGCCTCAAAGATTATTTAGATTTATTCAGATATTGTTATCATTTATAGCACTCTGATTAGAGATGTCTGGGCAATGCTGCACGTTAGCTAAATGTTTGGGAAGGAAAAGAATAGAAATATCACAGTTTGGGGTTGGTTTGGTTTTTTTTTTTTCTTCTTGGATTTTGGGGATTTTTTTGGTCTTGTTTTTGGTTTTGGTTTTTTTTGGTTTTGTTTTTATCTCTGTGGCATCCTCAAAGCAATCAAATCATAGAAATTTTGTTTGCTAAAAGGGAGGAGGTCGGGAGTGACCTTCTGGCAGTTCGTGGCGCTGACAAGCCAAATTGCATATTTCGAACAGCTGATTGGAGGGCAGCAGCACCAAATTCTGCTCTCCAAATGCCTTGCTCTCCAAGCACCCGGAAAGCGCTGCCTGCAACAGTGTTAAAATAACCTCCCTATTTTACAACGGTGTTGAAAACATTCAGGACTGGCTGGGAAGCACTCAGATACCATAGCAATAAGGCCATTTATAGCGCTATATTCAGAGCAGGGCTGGGTGAAAGAGGCCACAGATTAAGCGGTGCCTGCGGAAAGGAGAACAGAGCAGTCCTTCCACCCTGAGTGCTCTCCAGGTTGAGCGTGGTGAGGCCATGTGGGAATATGATGATATCATTTAGCATCATCCCAAGGCATCCTTGCAAAGAGTGTGCGGCAAGACTGCATGGGAAGGCAGCTCTGGTCTTCCTACTTCCGTCACATTGGATTGAGCATCACCCTACTGCAAGGTCGCTCAAGCCAAGCTTTCCAGCTACAGCCGACCATCTTGTTGGGGGGGGGAAACGAGCATCTCCAAAATTGACTCAGACCTGCTAAATTCCGCTGCTGGTGCAATATGAGACTAAATGAAAAGAAAAAAAAGTGTTTATAAGTGAATATCAGTTTTCAGCCTTATTCAGGAAAGGCGCCAATTGTTGCTCAGTTGAGGATTTAAATCTCTTGCATGTTATTTGATGAGCCCTGAATGAAAATGCATCAGTTTGTGTCCAAATCCCATTTCTGCTATCACCTTTTAAGGCCACCTGGGGCATTTTACCCAGTCAGAGCCTCCATTTCTCCCATGAGTAGTGAGACAGGTCTGGAAGAGAAGTAGGGCACAGGGGCTCTGCCTCTTTGTTACTCTGATAACACACAGGGCTAATGACTCTGTTAACCCCTCTGCTTTCACTGAGTTTTGCTGTTGCAGGTCGTGGCAAAGGATGGAAAAGCTCCCAGGAGTCCTGATGTAACAGCCTACCAGCCCAGCAGCATGGTCCTGGGTCTCAAACGCCCTTCCAGGGACCGGTCCCCTTTCCCCGGTGAACCTCCTACGGCCAGCACAGCACTCGGGCTTTGTCCCCCCAGGTAGCCTGCAGCTCCCCCCATCCGAAACAGGAGACAGCACCTCTGAGTGCAGGTGCCCACATCTCAAGTGAGCTAACACAAGGCAAAACAGACCCGGAGGAGGGAAGAGGGGGAGGACGGACTTAAAATAAGATTGTTGGGGAAAGCGAAAAAAGAAAAAAAAAAACAAAAACCCACCACACACCCTCTCAAACTCGCATGCTTTGAAAAATGTGTGATTTTCTGCGAGGCTACAGAAAGGACAAAGAAGGAGCTCCACGGAATGGGTCTAGGGAAAGGGCCTCCACGGAAATGAGAAAGCCCCATGTAACAGCACGGCTCTGCAAAGGCCCTGCAGGGGTGGAGAGGGTTGCCAGTTATCCCATCACAGCATATTAGCACACTTTGTTTCTATATTATTATCCTCCTATTGCTAGAGCCATTAAAAACTGTCCCTAAATAGCTCGGCATGGTGATTTACTAATTGAGTTAACTTGGCTGCAGTGGCTGTGGTGCTGAAGGATGTGGTTTGTGATTAGATAAGACCGTTGCCCCTTTCAAAATGAACAACACATTAAGAGGTTTTTCTAGGTCACGCTAGACTGCTCAGCACAGCGCTGTGCCAAGCACGGCACAGCCCAGGGCCCGTGGCCCCAGCCCAAGACAGACAGTCATTACGGCTAATGAAGCTCTGTGCTTTCCTTCCCCTGGAGGAGGCACAGAGCCTGAGAAAAACCCAGGAGCATCTCCAAGCTGGAATGAGTCTCTCCTGCCTCAACGACCAGAGAAGTCCAGCTCAGGCTGACTGGATTTTCCAGGTGCTGCCACACAGGTAGGGAGTGAAGGGTCCCCATGCTCGCAGGGGAGGCACATACTCAGACCTCTCCACAAGATCAAACTTGGATTGTGGACCTCCGTTCAGAGCACAACAACAAACACTGGTCTCTCCCCTACATTTTTCTTGCTGTTTCTTCCCCAGATCTGCCAGCACCATGTTGACCTTGGCTAAACCATTTGTTCCAGGAGCAGCAAATGTTGGGTCAGACCCTTCCTCACTAGGACATATCTCTGATGCATCTCCCAAATCGCTGACCGCGAGCACAGACCTACACCAGGGAGGACCTGGGAGCTGCAGTCTGTCTCAGTTATGCAGCAGCCGGTGGATCGAGCTCCTGGGCTGCCCACAGGAGAGTTGATAGAGTTGCTGGATCTCATTGCTCTTCCATGCACATGCCTATAGCATTAGGTGAGCTAGTTCTTGAGTTCACATGGGGGCCACCCTCCTTGGTTGTCCATACCAGCCCGCGCTGGTGAGCATCTAGCTCGGCTTTGTTGAATCTTCCCTCAGCAGGAAGACACAAGGCTTCGTGGGGCTCAGTCACAGCAACTAGCAGCACAACCTAGAAGTTGTGTGATGCCAAGACCCCACCAAACCTCAAGAGCTGCACCACTCTGTAGGAAGAGTCAGCCCAAAAGCAAAATAAGATGGCAGCACGCAGGTGTGTACATTTAGGTCTGCCCCACTGTTTCTCAGACCATTCTGCCCTCCAGCTCAGACTGATAAAGAGTTTGAGGCAAACCCTACATTTCTAACATTGCAGAAGGGTTTTTTCTTCCCTCAGTAAAGCTGAGGCTTACACCTTTGCCTGCACCACTACCCAAAAGAGCAGCCAAGGGAACTGCAGAGGAGAGGCATGGGGGAAAGCAAAGCTGGAAAAGGGCTGGGGACAAACCACAGAATCAGACAGTCACAGAATGTTAAGGGCTGGCAGGGCCCTCTGGAGATCAGCTGGTCCAACCCCCTGCCAGAGCTGGTCCACCTACAGCAGGGGGCACAGGATGGCGTCCAGGCGGGTTGGGAATGTCTCCAGAGTCAGAGACTCCACCACCTCTCTGGGCAGCCTGTGCCAGGGCTCTGCCACCCTCAAAGGAAGGAATTTCCTCCTCATGTTGAGATGGAACTTCCTATATTCGATTTCATACCCATTGCCCCTTGTCCTATCAAACCACGAGGAAAGATCACTGCAGCCAGGGTCCTGGAGCTACCATTCCACCAAAGTACTGTCAGCCGTGGAGATGCATTTGAGAAGACCTCCCACCGGTGAGCAGCTCCCGCGTCCCACCTGCCTACGCTTGCATTGCTTCGCAGTGGCGGTGGCGGCTGAATCTGCCTGGCTCAAAGCACGGAGGGGAGCTGCAATACATCATAGGAGACAAAGCTGCTTTCCTTGCAGCTCGAGCGCTGGCAAAGCGGGTGCGCTGGAACATGAAATAAAACCCCATTTAACAAGAAGCCTGAAAGTTTTTAAAAAGTGAAATCATCTTGGATGGAGCCTGCTTCCCCCCTGTCAGCTGAGAGCTTCAATTGGCAGCCAGACGAGCACCTGTCAGGGCTGGGCTGGAGTCATTAGCAAGATCAGAGTCCTGGCAGAACAGCGGGAGGCTGGACTAGATGACCTAATTTGCGTCCCTTCTAGCTCAAAAAAGTCTGTGATGTATTTTTAATGAAGCACACACAATAAACTGCTAACATAATATTAGAGGCTCACTTCAAAGCTCAAATAGGCAGGGAAATCAAGGTGAAAGTTTCTGAATTCATCATTATTATGTGTCACTCATCTTCACTATGACAACCCCCGGGCACACTAGACGCTTCCTTTCCAGTCTTTGGTACATGGTTTGGAGCCCACCGTCCTCCTCATTTTTTTCAAGCAAACCAGAAAGGACCTAGAAAGTGTAAAGCTTGACTAGACACCCCTTATACATGTACGCATTGTTCCAGCCCCACAAAAGGTTTTGCAAGCAGCAAAATGTAGTGACTCTGGAGAAGGCTGGGGTCATACCTTAGACAAGCTTCAGGCCACCTGGGTTGCTTTTTGTTCTAGTGGTGCCTTCTCATCATATAGCTGGTGTCTGTAAGGTTTGTGATTTCATGAGATATGTCAGACAGCAGCAAGAGCAAGGCTGCTCCCTCAGGGACGGCAAGCCAAGAGCTGAGTGGGATCCCACAGATGGAATGGTTGCCACCAGCCACAGCCTGTCCCACAGGACCCGAATGAGGAAACAAGATCAAGAGATGGTGGCCAGGTCCAGCAAGAGTCCACAACATAAGGCAATATCACAGCAATGAGGTAGGTCCAAGGTGAAGCCAGGAAGTCAATCCATGGGTCAGGACCAGGTCCAATGATCACCAAGCAGGTCCGTAGTGAGGTGACAGGTCCAAGGTCAAGCCACAAAATCAGTCTACAGCTGGGGTTCAGAGCAGCAGGGCTCCATAGCCAGGAAGGGACATGACTACGGCCGAGCTGTAGACCAGCACTCTCCAGCATGGCTCTGACAGGGACTTAAAGCACCAGGCTGAACACAAGTAGAGATTGTGGGCCCACAGTTTGGGTGGAGACCCCAAACAATGCTGGTCAGGACCATTAGGACCTACTAGTTAACTCAGGGCCCTGGCAAGATGTATGAGCTGCACCAGTGATATAAACACACAATGTCCATGTGTCACCATTTTCTCCTTCCCAGATATATTAGGCCACTCTGGAAGGAGAAAACAGACTTTTTCTCCACAAACATGCATTCCTTCTGGAATAGCCCCTGTTTCACTCGGTGGTTGGAAATGATCTCTTCGGTTGTTTAAAGATCACAACTCTGATGGAAATAAGTAATATATTCCAAGGGTGGAAACAAATCAGAATCTGAATGCTCCTCTGGGTTCACCTAAATATTCCTGACCTCTCCAGGTTACAAAAGTTGGCCAAGAACAATCTGGTCAAAGACCAAAGCACCTCTCAGGTCCAGCCAAACCAACAACGCTGCAAGAACTTACCCACATGGAATCTGGAGGACCTTGGTATTGAACTCCTCTGGTGAGCTGCCGTTGCTGGAAACACTCCTAAAAGTGACACACAACCTCAAAACATACATAGTAAAGTTAAACATCCCAGTATACTTTCCCCCCCTACCCCTAGCTCATAGAAATTAGGAGTGCATATGAATGCATCCCATGATGTCCTTGTTTGGGAGACTTCAAGTTGCTTTCCCTTCAACACCCTCCATCCCCACAGTCCAGCAAGGTCAGTCTGGCAGTGAGGAGCAAAAAAAGAAGCATTTAGCGAAATACAGAATTTAATAGTCTCACTTGGAAACCTTGTTAAAATTTAAACTTTTACTGCCCAAAGCAAATGGGAACATTTTTTCTTAGCGTCTTGAAGACAACTTGAAATTTGCATGAATGTCTGGCATGGCAGGGTGAGGAGCGTGCCTGTTATCCAGCCTTGCTCCATCTTGTTTGAGCTCAGTCTCTAATTGTCATGCAGAAAGGGACTGAGCCTTCCAGGTAACCTGGTGTTAATTTCACTGCGGGGAGGAGGGGAGGACGAAGACAGCTAACGAACAAGCAAAAGTGATTGATTCCTGTCTCAGTGTCAGGACACTGAACAGCTGTTTGTCAAGAAACAAGAAAATGTCACTGGGATTTGTAAGTGCTTGTAACTATTACATAAAGCACTTTGACTAAGAATCGCGTAAGATAACTTTCGGAGCCTGCTGCTCTGAGAGTGTGTTAATACAACCACTGGCTCTTCTTGACATTTCTGCAAACAACTTATAAATATTCCATGGGAGTGGCTGCTCCTGCTGCTGCTGTTGTTGTGGTTTGAATGGAAGTATCAGGGGAGAAAAGAGCAGCTCTGCCCTTATTTAGCGAGCGTGCAACTAAGAGTCCTCAGTCAGCCCGCTCCGGGGCTTTGCTTGGATGTGTGTGAAGAGCCAGCACACCGACCACCAGCCCCTCTGCACGCAGATGGGTGCCGGGAAAGAGGTTAAATGACTCACCTAAGGTCTCGTATCGTGTGTGTGACACTGCTGGAAACTTCAGAGCAGCCAGAGCTGCCTCTGTTGCTTCACGCCAAGGCTCAGAGGCTAAACACACAGTTCCTCAAGCAGGACACGGCAGTGACGGGGAGGCTGATGCCTGAGGGCCTCGGGGATGGTGCAGCGCCATGTGTACCTGGGGACTGTCCGTGGTGGGTGCTGTAAAAGAAAGATGCCGTGCGACTCCTCACGGGCATGCTGATACGTAATGCACCCTTCTGCTCACGGGCAGCAGGGATGATCCCCAGACCCTTGGGGTGATCGGAGGGATCACGCGGCAGATCCGGTGAGAGATGCTGCTGTGCTCCTGGGCCGCATCAGCTGTCCATGCCATGAAGCTCCTGGTCATTCTCTAGAGGTGCTGGATTAAACAGCACTGGAGAGGCTTGTGCGGAAAGCAGAGCAGGATCCCCCAGCCCAGGCAGCAGCAGACACACATGCTGTGAGTTGCAGAAGAGCCAGTTTACACCCCACTGACCACAACCAGACAAGAGGTGCAGCTTCACTATTTTAGAATGTTAGCCCCTCACTCACATGGAAAAGTCCGGGGCTCCCTTCTACCAGATTTTGTAGTAGTTCCCTTTCTGTTGTAAATCCAAGCGATAACAGCCACAAACCAGCCACAGAACAACAAATGCAAGTAGGAGCCGGCCACAACCACACCACCACAAAGGAGCTGAGCCATGAGCAAACCACTGCCAACAGACCCAACCCACAACTAAACCACTGCAGATGGACCCTGACACGAGTAAACCACTGCAGATGGAGCCACCCACAACCAAAACGCTGCGAAGAAGCCCAGCCTGTGACTCATCCCAGCTAGCACGCCTGAATTGGTGTCATGTGGAGTGCGGCAGCCTATCAAAAGCTATGATTTCACCCCAAAAGATGTTACTGTTTTTATGCTCGATGACAGCTGGGCCTTTTTGGTACCTGCTGACCTAGAATAAGTCTCTCAAATTGTACTGAAGGTGGGTCATTGCAAGATTTGAAGTGCCTCATCATTTAGTGAGTGGTTAGTGTATATCTTTATTTTCATTGTGCCTCTTTGCCAAGTCTCCATTATCCCTATTTATAGATGCCCTGGGAAGCAATTCTATTAAGTCTCACCTGCCTCAGCATTTCCCCATGCAGTGCCCTAGTTATGGCACAAATCAAGAGGTCTCTAATTAGTGCTTCTGTCCCTAGCCAGATTCAAATGTTTGGGCTTGGCTTTATAGGGAATGTCTCTGCATAATTTCACAGATTTCTTGCCCTCACCATGGTTGTACCCGGAGTTCATGCTATGTCCAGAGATTCCCATCAGCAATCATGACACTGTGGTCCAGTATCATCATCTTTGCTTCTCTTGCCTGTTCTCTGTTCTCCTGCCCACCCCCATCTCTCAATGACTCTGGCATTTTTTATCTTTTTCTGATTTTGAGAAGGAGGCAGAATGGCAATATCTCTTCTGCCTCACTGTCTAATGATAATGAACGAATCCAGAAACATAGCTTCAAATTAGAAAGCCTTCCAGCCTTTATTATTTCTATGCATTATGTTTGTTTGTAGAAAAACAGCAGCTCAGATAATCTTTTCTGTGTCAGAGCAGAGACGTGGAAACACCACTTACTCACAAGGTTTAGGAGATCCTATTTAGGAGCAGAGATCTCTGCCCTGTGGAGCCACGGGCAGCTGGGAATTTGCCCCATGATGTTCCATGAGCTATTGGGGAAGGATGGGGCAGAGATGCCACCTGCCTGCAGCCTAGGACCAGGGTTACAAGCAGGTACTTGTTCTCGCAGACAGGTAACTGCCAGAAAGCAGGTTCCAGTCCCTGACACAGCATTGCCGGCTCTCAGCACTATGCTGAGTCTTGCGAGATTTGGTGTTTCTCTGGTGGTTCCCCAGCTCAGAGGGGAAGTGGGGAGACCTCAGCCTCAGATGAGAAAAGCTTGGCTTTGGAAACATGATCTCCAAAACCAGTATGCAGCTAAGCAGAACTGAGATGAGCTTCATTAAGAAAAGCCCCACGTATTTAAGCTGATTCCAGTCTGGGGACCTGAGTAATGCTTTTTAGCAGTTGGAGAGACACAACGCTGCTGTCTGGGGGACCAGCTTGGAAATGGGAGTCCCCTGTCTCAGAGGAAGGGCAGGAGAGGCAAAAGCAACTTGCCTGTCCTCTCACATCCAGTGAGAGAGGGGCAAGAGGGGAGGAAAGCAGCCGTCACAAACACATTTGAGGCAACTGTAGACTCCTAAAGCCAAGAGAGACCATTAGCTCTGTCTGAGCTTGTCTCCCTCAGGGCATTGCACTTCTCCTAGATCCCCTGCATGTGACAAAATGACAGTTTCTGAAACACTGCTGGGAAGACAATATTCTGTATGCAGCAGGCAGAGAACAAAAGTACCAAGGTCCAGTGACTGGCCATGGTCAGCTGTGGCTGGTCTTGTCCAGCTCCCAGCCTCTGCTGCTCATCTGACGATGTGTTTCCAGCAAGGCATGATGTTTTTCCAGCAAGGCTGATTCAGCAGCTATAGCAATGAGGTTCAGACCTGTGAGGGACTTTCAATGCACAGACCTAATCTTCATCTTTTGAAGGCTTGGAGGGGCTCTGGACAGGGAAAGTGAGGAATCCTCAGGAGACCACAGCTTGCGCTAGAACTGCTTGAGTTACATGTGTCAGAGCATCTAAGTCCTTTCCAGTCAACATCTAGGATTTCTTACAAACCAAGCCATTATTGGGGTTCCTTTCAGACTGCATTACCCTTCTCCTACTCCCTAGCTTTGATCAAAAAGGTCTTGCTGATGGAAATGTCATCAAAGCCACATCATCCCTGCATAAAGTTTTGATCTCAGAGAATCGCAGTTGTCCACTCAGTCAGAAAAAGAAAGCTTTCAAAACCAGTTTGATTAAATTGATTTTACATAAAACGTGTCAATGTCAGATGTTGCGACGTGGCAGCATGGTAGACAGAGATGGGGACCTCTGGAGTGAGACTCACCAAACCTGTGTCAGGTACCTCATTTAGGATGGGACAGATCACCACCTGGGGACACATGCTTTTGGACTCCACTTGCCCATCCATAGGCAGAGGTACAGTCCCATCTCATGCCCTCTGCAGGAGGATAGGAAGATGGAGGGAGGGGGCAGAGGACAAATACACTC
Source organism: Chionis minor (assembly GCA_013398295.1). Taxonomy (NCBI): domain Eukaryota; kingdom Metazoa; phylum Chordata; class Aves; order Charadriiformes; family Chionidae; genus Chionis; species Chionis minor. The sequence continues at coordinate 244,585 of VZSF01007798.1, read as the reverse complement.
CACATGTTATCATGACAAGGACAGGCATAATTGTCTCCTTGGCTAGCTTAGAGCTTTGCGGTGCTTACAGGTGGACCTGAAAACCTGGAAAAAGTATTTTTTTTTCTGGTGCTGTTCCTGCTTGTCGCAAGGACAAGCGTGGAGCTGGCAGCAAAGGAGAAGTGTGGATATGTGGAGGCAAATGCTGTCAGAAGCAAACGTGAACATGATGTCTTTCCAAAGCTGTTTGAAAGTCTGTGTTCTGACATCATCTTCAATAGTGGGCACTGCATTATCAAGGGTCTGCATGGTGACAACGTGTAGGAGATGCTACAGGCTGAGTTGTGCAGCTCTGCCTTCTGTAATGGGAAGTCCATTCTTCCCAGTATAGTCAGGACTGCATCCTTCATCCATCCAGAGCCATTCTGGCTCCTTACTGCTGACTTTGGTTATTTGATTTCACTCCTGGCATCAAGGACATGAGCAGAAAATTGACTGTGACTTGCACAGTGAGAAAGGAAGAAAGTATTCTAAGATAGGGAACAGTTAAGGTGGCCTGAGCCCTACTGGGTAAATCCCATTTAACTTGGTGACATCAGAGTGTCAAATAGGTCTATGAATATCTGGAAGACTTGTGCCAATCCCAGCAAAGCCCAAAGCAGAAACAAAACTGCCTTCCTTTGAAGTCCTCAAACCCTCACTACCCTCACCAATACCAAAACCCACCCTTTGCCTCTTCCAACCTCCTACAGGTGTTCCTGCAGTCCACTGCATCCCCTTCTTCAATAATTTGTCATTCAGATGGTCTTCTAATGCCTGTAAACACAGAAATTTGCATCCAGGCAGCAGGAAATTAGCAGAAAGGACTCTTCCGGGCTTGTGGCCAATATATAGTCCTAGAAGCCACTGAAAGTATCGCAGAGTCAAGCTCTAGAAAGCAGGAAGGGTGTCACTGCATTGGCATAAAGCAACTCAGTCCATTCAGGATAAGTGACAGTAATCATAGAATCATAGAATCACTTGGGTTGGAAGAGACCTTCAAGATCATCGAGTCCAACCATAAACCTACACTGCTAAAACCACCCCTAACCCATGTCCCTCAGCACCACGTCTGCCTGGCTTTGAAATACCTCCAGGGACGGCGATTCCACCACCTCCCTGGGCAGCCTGTTCCAATGCTTGAGAACCCTTTCCGTAAAGAAGTTTTCCCTAATATCCAACCTAAAGCTCCCCTGGCACAACTTGAGGCCATTTCCTCTTGTCCTGTCGCTTGTTCCTTGGGAGAAGAGATTGACCCCCCCTGGCTATAACCTCCTTTCAGGGAGCTGTAGAGAGTGAGAAGGTCTCCCCTCAACCTCCTCTTCTCCAGGCTGAACAATCCCAACTCCCTCAGCCGCTCCTCATAAGACTTGTTCTCCAGACCCCTCACCAGCTCCGTTGCCCTTCTCTGGACACGCTCCAGCACCTCAATGTCTCTCCGATACTGCGGTGCCCAAAACTGAACACAGCACTCGAGCTGCGGCCTCACCAGTGCTGAGTACAGGGGTGAGTAATGTGCTAGTCTGCTTCGTGTGGTGCTCACAGGGAGCACCAAAGCTCAGCTCTCCGCTAGTAAGTGCCTCAGCTTCAGGTGTAGGTTTGAATCCCTCAGGAGGTTGCACAGTGCGTTTGGATGAGTAGGAGAGGACAGGGCCTGCTTCGGGCATGCAGGACCTCAGAAAATCCTTCAGCATTGGCATGAAGGGGACAAATCCTAGCAAGTACGGCAGAAAGCAGCCAGTGATGTACTGATCACTAACCTCTGTGCGTGGATAAGTATGCACACAAGTTGGACATGCAGGCAGGCATCAGGATTGTCATGGGTGTCTAGTTTACCAAGGTATTCAGGAATCCCAGCACAGGGCACTGGCTTCTTGCTTCATCCTTTGGGCAGGACAATGTATTTGCACAGAAACATCCCTGGCTCCTCTGCAGAGGCTGATGATGGTTCTGGAGCCGGGATGGCAGCGGTCAGATCTGCTGGGATCCCAGGGCCATGCTGTACAGCATCTCCTGCCCAGTGATACGGCTGATACTGACAGACCAGTCCCCACCTCAGTGCCAAGAGTGAGCTGTCCACTGGTATGGCTCTATGCCACATCCTTTTGGCAGTCCCTGTGATGGATTTGGAGGAGACAGATCACAAATGCAAGTTTGGGCATTGCCCTCCCTGTCACTCACACAGGTGGAAACTGGCTGTGGCAGAGGCAGAAAGTACCCGGCAAAACCCCATGAAGTTGTCAGAGGTGGACCTCAGGTACTGCCCAACTTGCAGCATCTCTCTGGCATGTAAGCCATCCAAGCATCCTCCCCTGCTTATTCCCACAGCTGCTCTTCCCTCCTCACACACCATCAAGCCTGGAGCAAGGCTGGCACCAAGTCACGGCCCTGCTGATGTCCTTGTAGTGGTCCCTCCCTCCTCCACGTGTGGTTGTTCTGTGAAGCTGAGCACCAGCCCCACTACTGCGAACCCCAATGGTGGCCGGTGCAGGCTGGAGACCCTCAGCCTGACTCATACACATATTCCTCTAGTGCACCTTCCCACGACCTTGGTACACCCACGACACCGCTCTTGCTCTTCTCTGGCCCACACTGCATGCCACCTGCATGTGACAGGCTGGTCTTGCGTGCACAGACCACAACGCCTCAACACCTCAACAGTCTTCCTGAAAAGAGGAGAGAAGAAAATCTATAGTTTGATGAGGAAAAGCAACCTCCTGGCAAGCTCTCTACACAACCCTGCCACAACCTGGAGTGCCTGCAGAGTGCACAGTGTGGCTGTCTGCAGTACAAGGAATACAGGTGCTTTTTGGCCCACTGTGTGGCATGGGGGCACCCAGACATCAACGGTTTTATTTTCATAGCATCCCGAGGTTAAAGACGGTGGCCATACAGGAGATGAAGCCACTTGCACAGCAGCTCCATGAAGTAATGCCGAGGTGGCACAGCCAGGAACAGACACCAGCTCTCCACACGGCCAGACTGAGCTGCAAGGCCAGGAGCTGTGTGTTCGGGGAGATACACCTTATTTCACAAATCCAAGCCTGAGTCCTGCTCCGCTCTGTAACTACCTTCTGGTTCATTAATCACAGAGCCGAGTCTAGTTATCTGTGCATATCAGAAGAAAAATGGCCCTGCCTGACTTCTTGGGATTGCTTGCTAACATTCCTCTACCTGCAACCTGGAGTCCAAGGGGCTGGGCTAATATTTCCTGCTATTCTGTGCATCCTGAAATATGAATGATGTTGGGTGAATGTGCGGGACGGTTCGAAGGGAAACAGGAGCGTTAGTGGAGCGTGTTTCATGCAAGGAAACCCTTTGTTGGCACCAGTTAAAGATTGCATAACCATGCCGATTATGTCTTCTTTATTACTGTCGTGTTAAATGCTCGACCTGCCTTCGGATCATGGGCTACTCAACATCCTTTTAATTTTCCAGCTTTTTAGCTGGTTAGTGTACTTCACCCCTTGCAGAGGACAACCATTTAGGAAAAAGAAATCTTTATTTTATATTTCTTTGTATACTTGTACACAAGTAAAATAAAATGCATATCTATATATACTGCAATCTTGTGAAGGAAAAGGTAGCATTCTTTAACAAATGCTGCCCGTAAACATGGTGTGATGGAATGAATACGGAAAAACTGCAATATTCATAAACATAGGATTAAAACAGCATCAAATTCATTACCTCTGCAAATGGGAACCTGCAATATTGTTCAGTGTGATGGTAAGTTACAAACAGATTTTAGACATTTTTTTCAGAGCATTTCTTACACTTTTTTTTCCCCCTGTAAATAAACCATATTTCTTTACCATCTGCTGTAGCAAAAGCTGCTTTGTGGGCAAGTGCAGTTCCGGAGACCAAAGGTATAATTCACAGGTTTCAGGACAAATAAATTATGTACATCTTGGTGTTTGTCTATTTTGTTTTTTGTTTGTTTTTTTTTTTTATAAAGGCATCCAGTTAACTTTTGTGTAACAAAGCTTTCTCAGGGTGGATGGTAGTTTTGCTTTTGTTTGCAACATTTATGGAGGTCAGCAAAAGTCTAGTATTAAAGTGTCATCAACCCAGGAAAAGAGTTAATTTTAGCAGAATAACAGTAAGCTCCACACCAAGGGGGGGATCAAAAGGCTTAGGCTGAGCTGTAACGTGGAGCTGTTTCCTTGCTGGGTGAGGCGGCACTGGGCCTTTGATTTGTTCTTTTTAGAGCAGCCCTGCCTCTTTTTGGTTGGGACTGTGGAAGGTTCAATAGGCTCTAGAAATTCTGGTTTCAACTTGGTCAATGGAGGGTCTACAATGCTGGGGAAGGTCCCAAAGGGGGAATCATTTATCTGCTTGTTGCTGCCATTTTTGGAAGGGTCCGTCTCAACGTACTTAGTTTTGGACATGTTCTCCTTATCCTTGAGCGGGTTGTTGGAGGATGGCCGGCTGCTGTGGGAAGAAGGACCTGCCTTGCCTTTAGCTTCATAAATAAAAGACTTATCTGTTTCTGGCTGGCAGCACTTCGGGGAGCCATCGTGGGAACCAAGAGGGGGGAGCCCGGTGGGCAGTTTACCAGATCTGGTCTTAGTGCTAAAAACGCTTGTTCGTATCTGGTTGAAGGAGTCGACGCATCCTTCCAAGTCGGTGCTCTGAAGCCTTTTGAGGTCTCTCCCTGCCAAGCGGGGGGGAAGGTGGCACTCTAGCTCTGAAGACGATCCTTTAAACTGCTTAAACCAATTCCAGAGAGACCGAGCCTGGCAGTCACAGATCCACTGGTTGCCATTCAAGCGCAGGTACTGCAGGGACACCAGCGGAGCCATGGTTTCCCCCTTGAGCACGGTCAGGTTGTTGTTAAACAGATACAAGGTCATCACTTTCCCAAGGTCATGAAAAGCCCGGCGATGAACCAGGCTGACCCTGTTCTGGTGTAGAAGCAGCCGGTCAAGGTTGATTAGCCCGCGAAAGACGTTCTCTGACAAGCTCTTGATTTTGTTACCATGCAAAAACAGGTAGGTGAGGTTTGCAAGATCTATGAAGGTGTCATCCAGCAGGTTCTGAAGATTATTATCCTGAAGGTAGAGATACTGCAAGGAGAACAACCCTCGAAAAAGCCCTGTGGAGAGCTCCAGGAGCCCACAGCGATCCAGGTGTAAGGTGTGGAGGTGTACAAGACCCCGGAAAGTGACAGGATTGATAGATTTCAGGTTTGTGTTGTCACTGAGGTCTAACTCCTCCAGTTTGTTGAGCCCATAGAAGGCTCCAGGCTCAATGAGGCTGATGTTGTTCGAGTGGATCCAAAGAATCGTCATGTTCCGGCAGGACGTGAAGCTGGTCGACCTCACGAGGGTTATCTTGTTGTTGTGCAAGAAGATGCGCTGGCTCTGGATGGGTATCTCAGAGGGGATTGCTGTCAGTCCTTGCTGCTGACAACTTATTGTAATCTTCGGTTCACTGTAGCATACACACACCCCGGGGCAAGACTCCACTTCTGACTGGATGTTCAAGCAAAGCACCAAAATCAGCAGTTTACTTCCTAAAGGATAACAAAAATAGTATGCAAATTAGCCAGGGTCATGAGAGACCATTTTTCACAACTAATAGATGAGCCTGAAAATCACCCTTCTAAGTGCGTTGCCACTAACCACAAACAGCATATGCCATGGGGGCCGAACAATTAAAATGCAGAATTAAAAATGCTGTACCACTGGACACAATGGCTAAAGTCAATATACACTTGTAGTGAGAAAGTCTGAGCACCTCCTCAGCCTTTCACACTTGGGAAGCCTCTGACTTTGGTGGCGAAAGGGCGTGATCATCATCATGTATTTGCATCGTGGGTCCTGGATGTACATAAGCCCTGTTCCAAAGAGCTTACCTCTGAGCAAAGGGCCTGTCTTCTGGGGGGCCATTTGTCCCTCTGCCACAGGCACAATTAGCACAGTTCAGCTTACGGGAAAGCATCTGCCCAGCTGTGGCTGATGCCTGCAGCCACAGGGTTGTACTAGGCAACTCTACGTCCCATTCCAGCAGTGCCACCAGCTCCTCGCTTTTCAGGATCATTGAACAGTCTCCAAAACCAGCAGGTGTCCCCAGACTGCACTCAAAATCTAAGGTGGAAATATGGCTTTTGTGACTTTCCATGAACAATTTCGGACTGATCAGATCTTCCTGTAAGAAATAACTGTGAGAGATTCCCAGAATAACTTACAGGTCAGACCTGCCTGTAGAAGTCTCAGGGCCAAGAGCATCCTTTCCGTCTCTCTGTCAAACTTTTATGCCACATATTCTTGCTTCCCTTCCTCTCTCCCCTTTCTTCCTTTTGAATCTGTGCAGCCATCAAGGAAGAGGAGAAAACAGCACTTTTTTCTACAGAGGGCAGTGCTTATGTTGGAAGAAATTGCGTGCAATGCTTGATTCAGGGATTCCTCAAATTTTGCAAGGCAGAAGCAGATGTCATGTGTCCTAAACATGCAGGAAGCCCGCTGGGGCTGACGAACCCCTGAGAGGAACATTTTTTCGTGTTGATGACCACGCGCCTGCCCGGGAACTGGGCTGCACAGGAATCACAAGGAAGCATTTGGATTCACCAAATTCACCAGCCCCAGCTGGGATGCTGGGAAAGGGCCTGGAGGATGGGCAGAGACGGGCATCATCTTCTGAAAGGGGATCCAGGAAGGAGGGTCAGTGTGAACCTCCAGCTGAGAGACCTGCTGTTTCCTACCCATGGTGGGGAAGGAGGGGAAGAGAGGCAGTTGCAGCAGTGGTTTACCACCAATTAGCAGCAAGCAATTAGATTGCTTCCTCTAACGTGCATACGGGAGCTTAAATGAATTGGCAGCAACTGTAGCAGCAGGAGAATTGTGAAATACCATGTGCGAGCAGGGACACGTGTGCCTCCTTCCCAGCTCAACACAGCACCTCTGGCAAAAGACATGTTCCTCCCCATCACTGGGGATCTCCAGCCCAGGGACAAGCAGCAGCTTTCCCTCTTTGCTGTTGTGGGAGGTTTGTTCTTCCTTGAAAGACTGAAAATATTGTTCCGGCATGTTGATGCCTCATTACACCTTAAGATAAAATAGCAAAGTTCAAAGAGTCAGGCAGAAAAGGACAATGATGCGGAATGGAATAAACTGGGGAGACTGGAGAGAGCTCAGTCGCATCCAGCCATGCGTGTTCAGCGCAGCACGCCGGCTCCCATGGGGCCAAATCCTGGAGACAGCAGTTGCATCTCACAGAAAAGCCTGAAAAGTGATCACATTGCTAATGAAATCACATTATCTCTGCATCAAAGTAGCAACCCCAGTGATAAAGGATTAAATCATATGGAAATCTCACCAAACTGTTTACTGAAGCAATAACAAAGGTATTGGAGAAGCCAAGGTAGGAAAATCACTTTTCTGCAATAACAGGCTAGGATCCCAGGCCTGAGGTTCATTCTAGTCAAAATAATTCACCATGTGCAGCTAATAAATCTGTGGTGATCCAACAGTCCAATATAGGCAGGAGACTCCTATATATCATAGTCCACATGGGAGAAAAAATACCAGCTCAGCACGCAGAGATAATTTGAGCCTGATATTATTAGCTGCTGAGCATCCCTGGAAGGCAGTGTGTTGAGCGCAGTATTATGACACATTCTGGCTGGCTTGTCATGTTTTGACATATCACGTCCCATTGTATGGAGCAAAGTAACACACGACAACTGAAATCCCCTGCCGGAGACATGTCACACCAAGAGGAGCCTCCCGGGAAATTAAAACAATTCTGGCAACTCTCTGACCAGCACGATTCCTCTCCAGCTGATAATGAAAACCTGTAGCCAGAGAAACAGGACTTTCTGGAGCCTTCTTCTTCAGTTTCGTGACTCAGATGATGGGGACTGGCGTGGCACGGGAGCAAGGAGATTCACCTCGCTATGCAACACCACCCACTCCAGCAAAAGGGTGCTCGGACTGCAGACACCATCGTAGGCTCCGTGGCTCTTTCCAACTGCTCCTTCCCGCCTTGGAAATACCGCAGGGGCTACAGCCTACTCGGGGAAAACCCAACCACAACCCAGATGTGTGCCACACGCCTTATAAATATGTGACACGCTCGCAAGCGGAGTGAACGCAAAGAATTATTCTTATCGGAGAGGAATCACAATGACAACTCTCCTGTTCCAGCTCCATCCAGGGGAGGCAAGTGTGTAATAAATACATGTATACACAGGGAGAGAAAGAGAGAACTTGAAGCAGCCAGAAGAGAAGAAGCCACGCATATGCATATCACGCTGCCCTGTGCCAGTCCCTCCTGACAACCATGCTCCTGCACCCTCTGGATCCCTTGATTGCTTTTCCCGGAGCATGCACCACCAGCCCTTTCCTATGGAAGAGATGCTGGGGTTGGGCAGCAAGGGCCTCTCCCAGCTTCTGGGTGTGTGCAGAGCTGGAGGCACGCTACACCTTCTCCCCAGCACCGAGGAGCAGGAGGGAAGGGGCAAATCCCACTCCACTCTGAACCCTGGCTTTTCTTCTCCTGCTGCCGATGCCCCTGAGGCTGCCAGGAGCCGTGAGTCAGTGGCACTGATAGCTGTCTGCCAGTGGAGCAGCGTAGGGAAATTAATTACAGGCAGGGCTAGCCTGTGTGCTTTAATTAGGGACCTGGTGTTCATGAGCTGCTCGGATTAGCTTCTTCCACCGGAGACAGTTACTGTCAATCATCCCCCAAAGCTTTTTTCCAGTTAGCTTCCCGCCGTGCGGCTCATGCAACCGATCCATGACAAAGTTCAGCACCCAGCAGTCATCGGAAGGTCCCCAGCCAGCACAGGTCCTGAAGCAAGTGCAGGAGTGGGTGCAGCCCACAGACAGCCTTGGGAAGTCCAGGTGACCCCTTCTTACTGAGCCGGACTGGGGTGTGCTGCGGCAGAGACTGGAAGGACCATGCCTTGGCCTTTCCCTGCTCCTCCAAGGAGCTTCTCCATCACCGGTGTTCAACCACTAACTGTGCCTTGTGCTCAGTGTGTCCCAGACCACAGTGGTCACTAAGTGCTATGAACCATCCAGACCTTGCACCAGGACAGTTTCACCTGTCCAATTCCAGGCAGATATTACCTTCCTTTTTCTGACCAGGTGCCAAGTGACCACTTTAGCACAGGGATGAGCACAAGGCAGGGTCCTGGGACAGGAAGGTTGCTAAGACCTCACATCAAGCCGTGTTAATACAGCCACATGGTTTTAGGAAGGTTTGAAGCCCAGCAGACCTTGTTCCCATCTGCCTGGACTATACCCCTGTATTTTCAGGTAATCTCTTTCTCTAGACCAAGCCCTCCAAGATCGAGACGGGTCAATGGTATCACTGCCCTGCGCTCCGGGGCCGGAGCCCATGAGTTGGAAACAGGCATCTGTGTTGGGACACAGTGTCATGACTCAAAGCACAGACCCAAGTCCCTTCGTGCGGAGCTCAGCATCGCAGCATGGTGTGTCCCATCACCTCACGGAGCATCATGTTTTAGCACAGAGCTGGGGCCGTAACGCAAAGGAAGGAGCTGGAGCACTGATCTGGGGACTCTACTGCAGAGGTGTGTACAGGAACCAGGCACCCTGGCACAAAAACAGGTGTTTCACCTTCTGTTCTCTCCACCTCCCCTTGTTCCTCTCCATTTTTGATGACCTCCTCCTTCTACTTCCCTCCTTCACAACCACCACATCCCAGGGCTTGTCCAGCTGAGGTGAAGGCAGCACCCAGGAAAACCAGTCCATCCCCAGAGAGGCTGGGACACATCCTGGCAGTGCCCAGAGCCTGTTGTTTCCCTTGGAAAAAAGCAGAGAGGAAGGATGAAGACCTTCAGAGGGTGGCCAGGCAAAGATCACACAGACACAGTTTAGAACTTGCCAGGAATAGTGTGAGTGTTGTGGGCTTCTGCTCCTCTTGGGAGGCACCAAGTAACCATGATGCTGAGGGATCCCAGTGGGCGCTGCCCTAAGCAGAAAGGTCAAAGCCCTGGGTGAGGGCAGATGACAAGAATCCAGAGGACCTGGGCAAAAAGAGCCCAGCCACTCTGCAGCCTGGCTGGCACAGGCAAATGCTATTGTTTTCCTGAAGCACTGGGTTCAGCTCTGGCTGTGGGCTCCTTTTCCAGGAAAATTATACCCTGCCCTTAGACCAGAAGTACAGCTGTTATTCACTGGTGTCATGGGGAGGAAGGAGGTGAGAAGGTGTGTCTATTCCCAGAAATACATACCAAGCCCAGCTCCCAATAAGGAACTAGAGCATCCTTTCCTCGACCTGCCAGAAAAAGCCATAGTACGCAGTGTGCTCCCACCACTACTGCCAAGTGACCGATGCCAGACCCTCCACCTGCTGGAGTCTTCCATCTTGCAAGACTCAACCTTAGTGCCCATCCCTCAGAAAAAGGGTCTTGGCGTGACATCTATTCCCTCATCTCTTAGACAAGAAGCCATTCCTACGCCTTCCAGAACATGCTTGAAACTTAACTGGATAGTTCCAGTAAAAATCAAAAGCTGAAAGAAAATCCAGTACATGGAACCTTCAGTCCCTCCAAGACTTTGGCTTTGAGTTTAGCATTTGTCCCTCCAGAGCTTTCTTAAAAGCCAGAAACCTCCTTCAGTCAAACTGCCGCACTTCCCCTTTGCCATCTCAGAAGTGTTATGACTCATGGAACTGGGAAGCAATTAAAGAGGGTCCATTATCTGTCTTTCCGCTAGTCCCCTGTGTGATCGCATTGTCAAACATGGCAATTAGAAAGAAAAGGCTCCGGGGGCCTCTAATAGATGCTTCGCAAACTTTTTAAGAGGCCAAAGCAAAATGCAATTTTCTGCAGTTTGCAGAGCCGTGGCCTTTCTCTGCCGCTCTGCACTTGTCTCTATTGATTTGGAGATATTATAATGCAGCTTTCCTACAGTGGAGGGTCAATAATCATTTGAATTCTCTCCTGGTTGGACATAAAGGGAGTACTTTACAATACAAAGCCTTTTGCTGATGCACATAGCATTTTGCCTTTGTTTATAGTACGGATACACTATAGCTGCTTAATTCCCTGTCCTGAACGGGTTTTGTTTGAAATTCAGCACATGGCTTTGAAAAACACTCTGTAAAGCAGCTTCAGTGTGTCCTGCTTTGTCCTGTGGCCAAAGGTGGGTCCGTGTGTGTGAGTGTGCGTGTGCCAGAAGGAAGAGGGCAGCACTTTTATGCGTTTCATGTCAAAGGCGAATTGAGAAGTGAATGAGGAAGGAGAATTGGTTTGGACTAGTCTTACCCCCGGCTGGAGCTTTCTCCCCCTTCTGCTGCCTTCTCCCTCCCTCCGCTGCAGAGAGGAAGGCTGGTTCAGGATGGTGCTGCTGGAGTGGCTTTAGGGTGAGAAGCAGAGGACAGGAATGATGTTCTGCCACCACGCAACCCCCCCGGAGAAGCAACCAGTGTTAGAGCTCTGGGGAACTGAGGACCCGGAACAGGTACAAACAGAGCAGGTCTCAGCACGCTGCTGCGCAAGCATCCTCAGGCACAGCTGGCAGCAGAAAATTTTGGGGCTCCTGCAGGTCCTGTGGCACATCTGCAGCTGTGCGGGGATGTTGGGGTGCCAGGCACCTCTCTCGAGGCAAACGAGAGAGTCAGTGAGGGGCACCGGAGTGAGCAAGTTGCCCGCAGCTCTGTGTCTGCTCCAGGCACTGGGCTGCTCACCAGTCTTGGCTGACTGGGTCAGCTCCATCTCCACGGGCTGTTGCTGGAGCTCAAAGTCCCAACTCACATCAAAACACCTACACCTTGTTCCAGTGCTGAATATCAGCTGCCTAAAAACAGGCGCCTAATGCGTTTTTACATGCCCTTGAGGGTCTGAGATGCCAACATGAGCACTGGCAGATTTGACACAGTTCCTCTAGGAGACCTGTGCTCTTCCAGCAGCTAGAGCTTGGCGTGATATAAATGGCAGCAGGCAGCAATGTTTAGGCACCTGAACCCCACCCCTAACTTCTATAGGTACCGTCTCTGATCCCCCATGCTCTGGGACGGCATCCAGATCCATTAACCTTTGGGACGGTGGTGCTCTTCATTCCCTTTGGCAGTACAGCCTCAGTCCTGCTCTCTAGTATATCCAGCCTCTACCCTGAAAAAGACAGGATTTCAGCAGAAAAAATATCATATACGGTCAGAAATGAAAGGTCATTTCCGTAATGCATCCAGGCAGGGGATGGAGGCAATAGATGTGCCATTTCCTAACTTCTAGGTGTTCATCTTTTCCACCTAAATCATAGTCCTTTAATGTGATTTTTGGACTTAATATTGCAGGGATATTTTTAAGGGAAGAAGGTAAAAGCGAGTTATATCATGTGCAGTTCTTAGAATCCATCCTCACAAATCTCCAGAGGGGTTTGAATGCTGATTCTTCAGCATCGCTTAGGGCTGAGCTACACGACTCATTACGTGAGCTGAGTGCAGCACAAACCTTAACCAGGGCAGCTCCATCCATTCACAGGCATGTGCCAAAGCAGCTCCCGGCCAGTGGTGCTCCTCATCCCTGCCAGGGGCTCTCCAGCACTCCCAGCATTTTGGCAGCAGGCGTGGTTTAGCCTAACAACATTTGGGCAGGGTTATACTTTTGGTGGTTTGCCAGCACTTCCCTCAGCAACATCGGGGAGAGAAAGGAAAAGGTGATAGTTAACAGTTTATATTTCAGCCAATTTGAATATGAATTTGATGAGGGGGAAAAAGGAAAAAAAAAAAGCCTCTTCTGTAGCCAGCGGGTTTTTTTCCTGCTGAATTTCAAAGGCTTGCTGCAAGCCACGGAGGTGTGAAAGAGTCTCAAAGAAAAGGTCACTGGAAATCTTCATAGGGGAAAATATCAAGGGATTTAAATACAGGAGTCATTAGGTTCCTGTATAACAATAACACTAATATCAATTTCTACAGTCTAGTAACGCCCTGTGAGGCCAGGAAATGAGAAAGCGAAAAGCCCTTGTTGTAACACAAGAATATGAGAAGAGCTGCACAGTCAGACAAGGGCCCGTTTGGGCTGGTCGGACACACTGGTCAGGAGCAGATGTGGATGGAAAGTCAATACTTGCCCTGGCATCTCCTCCAAGCCCTGGGCAAACAGCAGCCCAGGGCCTGCCTGGGGCAGAATTTCCCTGTCTCCTTACAGACTATGAAACCTTCTTTCCACTGTATCAAGTTTTCTCCAAGCCATAGGTCATTTGTATGACATTTTTGCTGTATTTCTCTGTGTCTTTTCCAGGCCCTCCTCACTGTAGGGATGGGAGGACGATACTTGGGATGCAACTGCAGCATGGACTTGTGCAGAGGTTTAGGTGTCCTGCCCTGTCCCTTACAGCTCCTGCACTCTGACTGCTACCCTTCAGCATCAAGCTGAGCTTTTCAGAGCGCCCTCCAGGAAGTCCCCAAGATCACTTTGCTGAGTGGCAATAGCTCATTTAGAGCCCATCACTGTGTTTGTTTGGGTAAGGGCCTGGGCCGTTTGCCAGTGTACATTACTTTATATTTATAAATGCTGAATTGCATCTGCCATCGAGTCTGTGGTTATGAATTTTACCGTGAAACCCCTTGCTGCAACAAATCATGTGCCCAAATATCCACTTTCCTTCAAGCAGAAATATTATCACAGTTCACTGTTGTGCCCAAACCTTAAAATGTAAGCTGGTTGTAAGCAGTGACATCCTCCCGATCCAGCAGCCAAGCTGCAGCACTAGTTCACAGAAGTAAGGCCTTGGTAATCCCTACCTAGCAATACAGGTTAAAGATGGTCCTTAAAATGGTTTACATAAGAGGAAGAATAAACTTTGCTCGCATCTTCAATATGAGGTTATTCTCTTAGGCATTAAAAAGCTGACCTAGTTACCACCGTTTCCTAGGGATAGGCATAGGAAAATACTATGGATATCCTAGGCCATGCTTCAACGAGTGCTCTTGCTAGCTTTGTGCTCTGCCACCTCACCTGGTGAGAAGAAGCCTCTGCCAATTCTATCAGCAGGCACAGAATTTTCAGCTGTTCTTGTGTAAGATGTAACATGTGCGTTTTCCATCTGTCCTGTTTCCAGCTATCTATCGCATATCTGGGAAGGAAAAGCTTATGACCTTTTAAAGGGAAAAAAATATGACCTTCAAGTAAAAACATGGAGAATTCCTGTAGAAAAGGTCTCTTACATGAGTTTATACCATTCAGCCCCAGGCCTGATACCATTCAACCCTGGTCCCTTTTATGTACATCCCAGTTGCTGCTGGACCATTCAAACTCTACCAGTATTCCCTTTTTCTTCCTCAGAAGTGAGGTGAGACGGTTTCCCCACTGTATGCAGAAGCGTGTCCCCTTTCAGGATGTCATCACGTATGGTTGCTGGCCATGTTCAGCTCTCCTAAAGACACAATGCAAAGTCTTGGCATTGCCTTGCTTCTGTGTCCTCTCCAGTGTCCCCTCCACCAGTGTGACACCGCAAAGGTCGCTGCACCGCAGCTTCCCCCGGGTCAGTCTCAGCATCAGCCTCTGTACTCAGTAGAGCACACGGGATCTGCAGGGATCTGGCTCCGAGCAGGTGAGTTTGACGTGGCACTGTTCCAGTTACCAAATACAACAGCAATAGCTGGAGGAGAGGCAAAAAGCGCCTGCAGATATCCAGTGCAGGGTACAGCCTGTCACAACGGTGTAAGTCCAAGGCAAATCTGATGTGGAAGTCAGCTGAGAGGCACAAGAACTGGGCAGAAAATGCCCAGTGCCCAAACAGAAGGTGAAAGCACACGGCCTGGAACAAGCACTTGGAGCACCTGTGGCACCTCTGGGAAAAACGAGAGTGAAGGAGGGAAAAGGGAGAGGATGGGCGGGAAGCCCGTAGGCTTACTGCAGGAGGCCCAGCAGAGCAAGGGTAGAGACACATCCATGAAAGCCTGCAGGCTGAACTCTCCAAATCCACCTGCCATGAATTCATCTTGGACCACCACTCTGAATAACTGCTGTGACCCGACTCCGCCACACAGGGCTGCAGTGATGCGCTTATTGCAACGCGGAGCCTGGCCAGGCTGAGCACAGGGCGCCGAAGAGGAAGAGGGCTCCTTCCTCACACCTTGGGAGAAATCACAGCATCATAGAATCACTTGGGTTGGAAGACACCTTCATGATCATCGAGTCCAACCATAAACCTATGCCAAAACCACCCCTAAACCATGTCCCTCAACAGTGTCCCTCTTGGTGCCTTCTGTCAGGCAGACTTTTCTGACAGTTATTTGGTGACCGCTTGGCTTTTAACATATGACAAAGCCAATCTAATGTCTCATGAAAAAGGTAGCACACATCATGGGTTCCTCAGGTTGCCTCACACACATAAGCGCCATTCCCATTGTTTTTTATGGAGATAAAATAATCTCTGCTAATGTGGCTAATAGTATCTTGACCTTCATAAACATAAGCTCTACAGACAGCACTTGGAGGGAATCTCCAATAGTGAGGCTGATACACAGCTTCCAAGAGTTAGCAGTCAACTATCCAAATTGGACAGAGACCCTTTCTACGTTGTGTCAGAGTCGTATCTGCTGACTTAGCTAACAAAAGCATGGTTGTCACATCTGTGCTTTTTTCTCCAAGTCACGGCCACCAATGCTCATGGTATTATCATAGCCAGCCCTGCCACACTGCCTTTTGCAAGGCGTCATATGACTAAAGTCCATACCCAGCACACTAAATCCTAAGAAAGGTTCTGCCTAAGAAAACAGGCCAAAAGAAGCTGCCGCTGGTCCCCAACACAGTGGATGAGGGTATCATAAGTTGTCGCAATCCTCATTTCCATCTTATTGAGATGGGGTGCATCTGGCACGTTGCGTGAACAGGATCATCTCTGATATTGCTACCACTCAATCCTCATGCTGTGAAGAACGAAGTGAGAAGATATGCATTGTGAATCACAACTGGCTCCTACAGAAGTTAGTATTATCTGTGTCATATTTGTAAAAAAAATCAGGAACAAACAGGTGTCCAAAGGAAGTAAACTCTGGTTCCCGAGATGACTTAGAACTCCCGTGGAGCCTAAAGTATCTCAGGAATGCTCCAAAACATTATTAGTAAGAAGCCGAGTTTCCTGCATATCCCAGACTGGCACCGGTGACAGCACTGTGTGCGAGTGACTCACAGAAAGGAGAGGTAAAGCTCCAGATGGCATTTACACCTGCTCTCCCCCAACCATCTGGGACCGCACCCCACCTGGCAGCTGCAAATCCCACCCCCACACCTCCAGCACTGCAAGTACTCCTTGCACTAGGCAGCATTTTTCTCAGTTTTCCTCTAAAATGACGCTTATCTCAGCTCTTGCTTACAGACCCAGCATCTGCAGATCATGTGGAGTGGCGGAATGAAGTCTAGGAAAGAGACTGGAAGGAAAAGTTGCTCCCAGAATTTCCCACGGCCTCAGGGTGGTGGTTGTCGGCGTGGATGCAGGCAGCCCTTGCAGCCGAAGAAACAGCTTGGGAGCGAATGCCCCAGGCAACACAAGGAGGGTGGGGAGAGGGAGAGCGTTCCAACTTCAACTTTAGGCACAACCACTTTTTCAAAGAACATCTAGAAATGACAACACGAGGGTAGATCTTCCGGTGGCTGAAGATCACATTTCTCTAGCCTGCTCGGGACTCGATGCTCTCCTTTCTGAGCCAGGACGGCCAGAGCTCTCCGCACCACCCCGCAAGCTGTCACCTTGAGCCACGGAGGAGCAGAGCCATGCGATGGAACCCAAGGTCTCTGCCATGAAGCTGCCTTGCAGCTGTGGTGGGGACGCAGGGCATTTCTCAGCTCTCCCCTGGACGCCTGGCCCCTCCATCCAGGCAGTGGGACAGACGCCCAGCCCAGCCATACCCCGCCTCTGCCTCCTTTCCCCTGTATCTCTTGGCATCCTTCCCAGCTCCCTGGCACGCATCCCCGCTACATTCACATGGCTCATTCTTTCATTCCCAGATAAAAGCTGGGACTGATTTTTAATAAGTGTGCAAATTCAACCACCGCTGTCTTTATCGGGTGTCGGCGTTGTCTCCTTCGCAGCTGCAGCATTAGACATGCTCGCCTGCCCTTCTGCGGCTCTCTCATCCACTCTCAGCAGATAAGAAACACAACACCCACAGCTCTATAAACATATTTCCCTGAGATTTGCAGGCTCTGGGAAGCTAAGCTAAACAAGAATACAATAGGACACTAATGATACACCTTTCTGTTTGTGCGGAAATCAGGTAGCAAGCAGTGGGGAAAGGATCCCAGCCCGCAGCTTGAGCCTCACCGAAGGCAGCAGCTCCCGGTGCCTGGCTGAGCTAAGGATGCCTCTTGCAACAGGGACCCATCCCAAGTTCAGAGATCCCACCGTACACCTCCAGGAATTTGCACCAGATTCCACACGGACAGCCCTGGGTTCAACTTCCAGCCTTTGGGTCTCATTACAGCTACAGACGTTTACGGCACCTTCTTGCTTTTTAATCAAGGTGGATAAAAACTCCCTCTTCAGATTTCGGCTTCCCCTCTTTATCCAGAGAACACGTTCATCCATTTCACCACTACAGGGCATTAAATGTCCATAATCACCTGTTATCCAATATGGCCCTTAAATCAATTTTAGAGTTGCTGCCCTCGAGCAGGCAGTCTCCTGGCCTGACGGAGTGGCCTACATTCTGCACTCAGAGATGGATGACCGAGCATTTAGCTGTATTAAAATTCATGTTGTTTCACTGTTGCCAGTCTGCCAAGCAATTGCAATTGCTCTGCATTAGAGACTTGCCTTCATCATTATTTATCATGGCAAAATTTGAGTCAGCTGCAAACTTTACTGGCAACTAATTTATATATATATTTTCCGGATCATTCATGAAAATAGTGAAATACACCGGGGTGAAAGCTGAATCCTGCAAAGCTGCCGTGCAAGCAGCTTGTTCAGCAATGATCCTCCAACACAATCGCATTTTGAGAGCTTTTAGCAGCCTGTTTCTTAATCCATTTAATAATTGTCCATTGATTCAATAGAGAGTATATTTTCAACCAAGTAAATCAAGTGCCTGACATAAGTCTAAATATATTATGAAAATCCAGATACATGAGAGAGACTGCTTTTTTTTTTTTTTTTATCCACATCTAATACACCAGGACATTAGTTCATGCCTGGGGCTTGTTGGAATTGTGGCAATATGATTCATAAATAATAGTGACAGCAATATCTTTAAAAACATTATCAGAGAAAACGGAGAACTCGACTGGGTTTAAGAATACTTTCTGGGAAATCTACCAGTTGAAATTAATGGTATTTCTATGCCTTTGATCTTCAGCTTTGTTAACATTTCTTCTTTCTCCTGCAGCGCTGAGATTGAACCGAGCAGCCTCTACTTCCCTCCTGGGCTTTCCCTCTTGCTGCTTTAAACCAGCGGTGGCCACTGGCCTTCCCTGCCTCTGGGACTCCCCTGGTTTTCTGATATTTATAAGGAATCAGAACTGGGACCTTGTCAGCTAATTTTGACAGTGCTGCCATGCACGCTCCTTAGGAAGAGGCTTGCATATCCATCCACGGCTGGATTACTGTCACTCTCCATAAACCACTCCTGATGGATGGCGTCTCACCTCTGCCGGGCATCCCTCTCCGGAGATGGTACTTCACAGCCTCCACAGGCAAGTTGCTTAAGCACTCAGGACCATTTCAGGGAAAATAAAAGATTTTCATAGAATCACAGAATCACTTGGGTTGGAAGAGACCTTCAAGATCATCGAGTCCAACCATAAGCCTACACTGCCAAAACCACCCCTAACCCATGTCCCTCAGCACCACGTCTGCCCGGCTTTTAAATACCTCCAGGGACGGCGATTCCACCACCTCCCTGGGCAGCCAGTTCCAATGCTTGAGAACCCTTTCGGTAAAGAAGTTTTCCCTAATATCCAACCTAAAGCTCCCCTGGCACAACTCGAGGCCACTTCCTCTTGTCCTGTCGCTTGTTCCTTGGGAGAAGAGATTGACCCCACCTGGCTATAACCTCCTTTCAGGGAGTTGTAGAGAGTGAGAAGGTCTCCCCTCAACCTTCTCTTCTCCAGGCTAAACAATCCCAACTCCCTCAGCCGCTCCTCATAAGACTTGTTCTCTAAGCACTGACTCCATGAGAGTTGTTTTTCTCCAGGACAGAGTATTCACATCACTCTGCCACCACCCTGTCAAACCAATACCCTTTTTCCTTACTCTTCCACAGCGGGCAAGGTGGGCACTGCTGTCCCTCTGTTGGCCTTCTCTGAGAAAGGGCTATTGTAGCAACATATTTTGCTTCGCCCCTGAAGCATATTACTTAATTAAAAGAACCAAAGCATAAAGCTTATTGAAAGCAATCTTCATCCTATAGCCAGGACCTGCAAATCTCCACCGGGACACAGACTTCACACCCTGCAGTTCAGTCACTCCATGCAGTGCAGCAGGACTAATTTCCCCTAATACTAAGTGGCTATTAATATTTCATGATAGTAAGTGAACTTTTTTGCCATTTCATTTGCCATCTTTATTTGTTTAATTCACCTCCTTCAGAAATGGGAGGGAGACCAAGGACCAACTGCTGATTTGGGGGAAATAGCAATCATGTCATCAAAGGAATTAAATGAAGTGAAAAAAGGAAGAAATTGGTCAAATTATGAATAGGAATTACATCACAATCACAAGAATGCACCTGGGAAGCTCAATCCTGCAGGATACTCCTGAGGTTAAAAGCACTAACATCAGGCAGCAAAATGGCACCTGATAGGAAATATATACATTTACAAGCAGAATATCCCTTCTCTCACAGCCTGGAAAAAGCTTATCCCAGCATACTCGCTGTTACTTTCTTTAGGATTTCTCACACTTGATGCACACCAAAGAAAGAGTAAATCTTGTGGATTTAAAGACAAAAAAAATTTTCCTCTGCTTTCTTTTCACTGCCGAAGTGGAAGCAAACTCTCCTTTCTCTGAGGAAACAGCTTGTGCAATTTCTGACAGGAGCAAGGACAAGGAGAGCAAACCCTGCCGATTCCAGTGGGCACTATACAGACAACACACTTCAAAAAAGTGTGCTTTGTGTCAGCCTTGGCACACAAACCTCTTCAGTACTCTCACCTCCCAAAACCAAAACTCCACAAAAACAGCAAACCAGCTCAGCCTAGCAAACCCCCTCCAGCCTTGTGTGGGGAATCATGCCAGAGATCTCGCACAGAGAAACCATGAATACTTCAGGGGAAAGCTAGGAATTTCAGATTGTTGTTTTTTTACATCCTCATGAAAAACTACTTCCACCCAGGATTTAGATGCTGCCATTTCTGCTTCACCAGTCTTGGCCCCTGCCTTGCTATTTTCCTTCTAAGATGCGATGTGGGGTGACATCCCCTTCGCCCCACCTTTGGCTGAGAAAACAGTCCAAAACAGCTTCCCTCGTTGGACAGCTTGGTCAAACCAGCACCATGCAATAGCGTCGTGTAAAAAGCAGCAACAACTTGACGTGCCAAGCAACCGGGGCAAGCAGACAGAGCAAATCAGGTTGACAACAGAGGAAACGGCAGACAAATTCTGCCCTGACTGGTAAAATGTCACCACAAAGACGGGTGTCTTTCCAGTGCTTCGAGGACCAAATCTGTGCTGTTTCCAAAGAAGAACAAGTCTCCTGAGGAGCGGCTGAGAGAGTTGGGATTGTTTAGCCTGGAGAAGAGAAGGTTGAGGGGAGACCTTATCCCTCTCTACAACTCCCTGAAAGGAGGTTACAGCCAGGTGGGGTCAATCTCTTCTCCCAAGGAACAAGCGACAGGACAAGAGGAAATGGCCTCAAGTTGTGCCAGGGGAGGTTTAGGTTGGATATTAGGGAAAACTTCTTTACCGAAAGGGTTCTCAAGCATTGGAACTGGCTGCCCAGGGAAGTGGTGGAATCGCCATCCCTGGAGGTATTTAAAAGCCGGGCAGACGTGGTGCTGAGGGACATGGGTTAGGGGTGGTTTTGGCAGAGGTTTATGGTTGGACTCGATGATCTTGAAGGTCTCTTCCAACCCAAGTGATTCTATGATTCTAAGGGCAATCTCTTCCTGCCTCTACTGATGCGTACACACAGCGACTCCTGCCTGCATCCCTCTTGTAGTCATCACCACAGAGTAGCCTTTCTTCTTCACGCTGCCACAACCCTGAGTCTTCCTCTGCCCTGAGCAGAGGCTTGCGCTTCCCTCTGCTCACTGTTTCATACTTCTGCAGGGTCCAGCTGCCGGGGAGGTCTGTGTCCTGCCCTAGAGCCATCCACGCTCCTTGCAACTCCAGCCATGTGTGCTGCTGGGTTCAGCTGGTGGCTTCACATAGATCTTACTTTGATAGCTTCTGGGTCTTTATTCTTCCCAGGTGCTAGCAGGCTTTGTTGAAGCCACCACGTGTCCCTCATGCTTAAGATAATGTTTTCTGGATCCCTAAATCCCCTTTATTATCAAAACATTCCAACTCTTTCCCCAGCAGTCGAGGTCACCTTACATTTTTTTCCATTCCCAAAAGTATGGCTTGACATTTGCTGATGTTAAAATCCAGCAGCTATTTCTTACTCCTCTCCTCTTACACGTTTAAATCCTGCTGAAGGTGACGCATGCCTCTTAGCCCTCGTGATAGTTGCTGGTGCCCAGAGGCTATTATCAGGGAACAGGCTAATCCTAGATTTGGAAGGTCCCTCTGGGGTTTCCTGTGATGGAGTACGGGGTGGGGGTGTCTGATGGCTGGGTTTGTTCAAAATCGCTCCCTGAATTGAAATGAAACAAACTCAATGTTCTCCTGTTCACCTTTGCTGGGACTCTGGCTGGTGCTCACAGCGCAGCATCCCCTCATCTCTAGCTGGCCAGGGAGCAGCAAGGTGAGGAAACAGCAACGGCGGCCAGTCGCTGGGACAAGAGCAGCTCTTGCAGTGACAAACCTCCCTGAGAGCTGCCAGCACCTAAAATGCAACTGCCACAGCAGTTTTCAAACTCATCTCAGCTGCCTGCGAAGCCGATGGCACATAAATTTTCTTGCTACCTAGCAGCATGAGGGTGCTTCCATCTCCAGGTGTGGATGGACCTCAGCATGCAAGGGGTTTCCTTAGCCAACGGAGTAAGGAGAGGCTTGCAGGGGTGCCCACTGGTGTACAACCATTTCACCCATAAGCCCAATGTGGTGAGAGACCTTGTTGTCACATCTCCCCAGTTCTTGACTTGAGGCAGAGACCTGGCACTTTCCAGTTGGCTGGGTAAGGCAGGGAGATGGACGACACGCACTACAGCATCAACCAACTCACTCCTGACATGTTACATGAAACAGCGATTCGTACTGCATTGGAGGAATAACTAGCACTGGCTGAAAGATCCCAATTGAAGCTTAATGTTAACTGGTTGATATATTGAGAGGAGGACATGTGCTGTGATAGGCCATTGGGAGCACTATTAGACCCAGACTCATTAGATACTCTCATTAATGATCTAGATGAGAATGGGAGAAAATAGCAGGTTAATTAAATTTGCCCCTACTGAGCTGCAGAAGCTTTCAGCGTTAGTGGGGATAGATAAATGACAGGGAGGGTTGTGGAAAAAAAAAAATGGCAGATTGATATAGGGTAGTAAAATGCAGCTACTTCTGGGGAAAATGATCAGCCTTCCGACTAATCAGTGTGAAGGGGAAAGGCTATAGATAAAAGAAGCATATCTGAGGAGCTGCCAGAGAGCTGCAAGATGATGACCGATAATGAGTGAAGGGAAGGTGGTTTACTTGGGAGTGAATTTTTGCTCTGTGCTTGCATTGCCAAATGTTAGTTCTTGCCTGGGGCTCCCAGAGACTATCAGAAAGAATACAATTGTTATTATTGATCGCCGTTACAACAGCGCTCCGATTCTGATGTTCTTGCTTAACCAAAACACCAAGAAACTTATGGAAGTGGCGAGAGAAAGAACATTATCCACAGGTGAACCTGGAGGACCAGCTCTGTGCACAGGTTGAAATGTCTTACTTGTGTGCCCTAAGGGCTGCAGAATCTTGCAAAAATACAGGAGGAAGCAGTGCAGCACAGTAAATTAACTGAGCTGAAGGAGGAGCAACTGCCCTACCAGGCAGTATAGCAAGGCTCATCAACAAGGAGATATGGAAAGACTGCAGGGGAAAACATGTTGTCCACCCTCTCTATTTAAATTTGAAGCTCAGAAGTGAGCCTGACTACTGAGCATGTAGTCAGGTTGGTCAGGTCGTGTTGGCCTGAAGACGGTGCTGCAGAGAGCCAGTGAACCAAGCACACACCAGGTCAACTCTAGGCAGGTTGTTTGCAAAGACCCAGAAAAAAATAAAACCAGAAAGTTTTGCACACAATAGCGCCAGTTTCTTCATTAGATTGGAAGAGAGTATCTGGATGTAAAACCATCACTCAAACCAGCACAGCACCATAGGTCAATGTTATTTGGCCTCCTTTTTGTCATCCTTATGCAAGCGAAAGGAAGGACATTTGGTGCTCCACAGAAATAAATTTTTCAGGAGAAAATGTTTGGAGAAAAAGGGACATCAAAAGATCTCCTTTTAGAGGTATAAATACTCCCAGGCTATCACAGATGGTAATAAAAGTGTGTCTTCCTGCCAGCTCTGCTCCACAAGAGTCAGAACTTCACCAAAATCTGCCAGCTTAAGCCAGATGCAGCCTGAGTGGTCTCTGAAATAACAGCAAAGAAAGTCAGGTCCTGTGACACTTTTCTCCAGAGGGGAAGAAAATGTGAGACAAAACTCTTTGAGAAAGAGAGAGATTAAGAGTACTTAAAACTATTTCTAAAGGAAGCAACTGGAAAAAAAGAGGGAGAAGATATTCAAGGCAAATGTGGAAGTCTGACTACTTAAAACAGCTACAGAGAACAGAGACAAGGCAACACGGCAATCTCTGAAAAAAACATGTTAGGGCTTGATAGTAGCATTAATGCACAAAACCAAAGCAATTTCTCTAATGCTAGCAAAATAATTTCTGCATGTTGGGAGGAGCAGACCCCCAGCTTCCAGAACCAAGTGAGCCTTCATGCCTGGAGGGGAATTAAGTCATTCCTGATAATCACAACAATAGGAGGGAAGCCCAGGGCTGAAAGACATTTACAAGAGACTGAGAAGAAAATCTAAATGAGAAAGAAGTGAAAAGCACTGCAACAAGTGAATCATAAGGTTTCTGCTAAGATGCTGTAAGCTTTGGTGCATCTGAGACTTGGATAGCCTCGCAGAAATTCATAGATGGGTGACGTGGGGTACTGATTTAAAAAAATGAACATATATATACATAAATGGTTGTCAGCTACAGACCACTCATTTGAATACAGCTTGTGTAACCACTGATCAGATCACATCAAGACACAAGCAATTCAGCAGAGGAGACAAATGAATACAAGAGGCATGAAATCAGCATTTTTAACTTATGAGCTAGTTATAAACCACCTAATCCGAGAGAAGAAACCCTCAGGATAATAGAGATAGCACAAAAGGCTTCAATTAGTTCTGTGTTGGTGGATATGGAAGATACTGAGAATGTGTGCTACTTCAAAGAACATAGTGAATTAGCTTTGATGGAGCAGAAGATCCCACCTGGCCTTCAAGAACAGTGATATATCCTCTAAAGGGGCACATAGAATCATAGAATGATTTGGGTTGGAAGGATCATCCAGTGCCACCCCCTGCCCTGGGAAGGGACACCTCCCACTAGCCCAGGTTGCTCCAAGCCCCGTCCAACCTGGCCTTCACCCACCCGGGATGGGGCAGCCACAGCTTCACTGGGCAACCTGGGCCAGGGGCTCACCACCCTCACAGGCAACGATTTTTTCCTGATATCTAAATCTCTCCTCTTCCAGCTTGAACCCATTACCCCTCATCCTATCACTACATGCCCTTGTAAAAAGTCCCTCTCCAGCTTTCTCTCCCTTCAGATACTGGAAAGATACTGGATAAGATCTCCCCAGAGCCTTCTCCAGGCTGAACAACACCAACTCTCCCAGCCTGTCCCCACAGCAGAGATACTGCATCCCTCTGATCATCTCCATGGCCTCCTCTGGATGCACTCCAACAGGTCCATGTCCTTCTGTTGGGATCCCCAGAGCTGGAGACAGCAGGGGAGTGGAGCAGAGGGGCAGAATCCCCTCCCCGGCCCTGCTGCCCCCGCTGTGGGGATGCAGCCCAGGGCTGGGGGGGTTCTGGGCTGCCAGCGCTCGGTGCCGGCTCACGTTGAGCTTCTCCCCCCCAGCACCCCCAGTCCCTCTCCTTGGGGCCCCTCTCCAGCCATTCCCTGCCCAGCCGGGATTTGTGCATGGGATTGTCCTGACCCACATGCAGAACCTTGCACTTGGCCTAGTTGAACTTCATGAGGTTGGCACAGGCCCACTTCTCCAGCCTGTCAAGGTCCCTTTAGATGGCATCCCTTCCCTCCAGCGTGTCAGCGATGGNCGCTGTGGGGATGCAGCCCAGGGCTGGGGGGGTTCTGGGCTGCCAGCGCTCGGTGCCGGCTCACGTTGAGCTTCTCCCCCCCAGCACCCCCAGTCCCTCTCCTTGGGGCCACTCTCCAGCCATTCCCTGCCCAGCCGGGATTTGTGCATGGGATTGTCCTGACCCACATGCAGAACCTTGCACTTGGCCTAGTTGAACTTCATGAGGTTGGCACAGGCCCACTTCTCCAGCCTGTCAAGGTCCCTTTAGATGGCATCCCTTCCCTCCAGCGTGTCAGCGATGGCACAGAGCTTGGTGTCATCGGCAAACTTGCTGAGGGTGCCCTCCATCCCAACATCCATGTCACCAACAAAGATGTTAAATATTACCAGTCCCAATACCAACCCCCTGAGGAACACCACTCATCATCACCTCTGGCTCTTCTGCATCTGCTTCAACCACCCTTCTTGTAATAGATCAACTGGTGTTGATTCAATTCAACTGGTGTAAATTCACCATCAATCACCCTGTCTCTGTGGACTATCTGAAATAACACGCAAAGTCAAGGAAAGGTATCACAGCTTTGTCTAAGATCATTAAGAACATTTCAAATCACATTTGCATGCAATTTGAACTAATGAATGCCCTGACATGACATTGAGAAGGACCAGCCTTTCAGAGAAATGGTCTGACATGAACTTCAGGTGAAGTCACTGACCTGTTATCCCCAAAAGAAAGAACAAATAGTCTGACATTTTAGAGCATGGCCTCTCTGGTGACTCTGACATTAGAAAGAGAAGACAATTTTAGACTGTAAGAGGAGTTTACATCAGCTCCAGAAATCCAGGCTGACTGCAAACAACTTAAGTCCAGTGGCATCCCAGTCACATTCACGGCACTGGTATGCCAGACTGGACGCTGGAAGAACAGAGTTAGAAAGGGTGGTCAAACACAACACTTTCCAAGCAAAAGCTGATGTTGACAGACTGCCTACCTAAGCAAAAATGAAGAAGTGAATTGAGATACTCTTGCATATAAGGAATTCTGTTTATTTTTAGACACCTTTAACACCAATGAGTTAGTGGACAGAACATGAGAGAGTTCTAGGGAAATGCAAAGATTATTTAAAAGGCCTTGTGTATAAATTTGTGATGTTTTAACAAACAGGAACATCCCTCTTAAGATGATCAGCTGAAGCTCTCATTACAGTGTCACAAGGTGATGCTTTTCACACAGATTCTCTAGACTGACCATGATCTGAAAACTGCTGAGATCCGTGAGCAAAGTGGTGGCCCCACACATCTGCCCAGAGTGAAGAGCCATTCCTCAGCAGCTACTCAGGGCTGGTCCAAGGCACAGATATCCTGGGAGCAGGGCTGTCAGATCCCATGTGCAGGTTAAAAATCATCATTTTCTAGCAAAAGATGCCAGAAGCATCAATTCATAATGATGATGATGATGATGTAGGAGCATCACAGCACAAGGAAAGGCTACTCCATAAACCTGGTGCCCTATGTGACTTGAACTTGTCTACCTGCACCTCACTGGCAAAGCATAAAGCTGTATTTGTGCATCTCTAAGCAGCATCTCAGTGGTTGGTGGGAGACTCCAAGAGAAAGGGGGGCAACTTCAGGCATCTGAACTCTCAAGATCATAACCACATCCAAGTGGATTCAAGAGGAGCCAGTAAGCACACTGAAGGGTTGGATCAGTAACCTTAGCAGTAAGGACTGAAAAATAGTGACCAGTGCCAGACAAGTATCTTCAAAGCTAGGCACCAAATATGGCAGGCTTCATGTTGGGAAATAATTAATAAAGTCTTGATTAAAAAGATGTCGGGCCCCAGACAGAGGGAGATCATCAAGTGCTTGCCATTCTTTTCTCCCAAGACATCGTTTTCCAAACAGCTGCCGTACCACTCTGCGCTACGGCTGCTACTGCAACCACTGCACTGTGCTGAACTCCAGCCTTCACCCCACTTTCCGCACCCAAAACCACCCCCAGCCTCACTCAAAAACCAAACCAGCTCTCACTGGCAGGAAAAATATTTTCGGGGAGGGATGACATTTTATTGCGATTCCCTAGACGCTAATATTACAGACAAAACAAGACGGAACTCTGAAATGCTTTTAAACTCGGGAAATTCAGAGGAAGAAGTCAAAACATTACCTGTGGTTTCCTTGACAGGATATGACCCATACGCTGACTTACCCAAGTGAGATTATAGAGCTGTCACTCACTGCCACTGCCCAACGTGGAAATTAGTGGATCGGGCTGATGATGAATGTCTTGTCTTCACATAAAACGTAGGCTGCTCTGATCCCATTGCTCCCCTCACTTGTACGGCTCGGGAAAGGCAAGGGGAGGGGTGGAAGGGGCAGGAGTCCCACCTGAGACTCAACCTAGCCATCAGCGGCAGGGAGATGTGTGGGAACCCATGTGCTGCAGGTCTTGCTGCTAACTTGCAGGATTTTACCACTGATCTTAAGATATTTAGCAAATTTTTTGCCATCCCTGCTTCTGGATTCAGGAGTTCATCACAGCTTTCTTTCTAATGCTTTCTTTTTTTTTTTTTTTTTTCTGGCAATGAAGATGAAAATGCTACCTCATCTATCTCCCCAAGCCTCAGAAAGAAGGAGGTGAATGAAATGTCCCAAACTGTTTGTTCTCTGAGAATTTCCTTCCTTATTTAAAGCTGAGCTTTGTAGCCGCTGTTTGCAAACAGGGTAGATGAGGAAAGGCTCATTGACAGGCTCACAAATTGCAGCACCCCCCTGAAAAAAGTAACACCCCTTTCCTGAGCAACAGGGTATGATTTTCCAGGATTTTCTGATTTTAGCTGGCTTCCCTGTGGCTCCAAGCAGAGTCGTGTGGGAAGAGCTTGGGAAGGTCTCGAAACCAGCCGAAGCCTGAGTGCGCACTGTCCTCAGACTGAAAAACAAGTGAGCTAAAGTGAATTTGAAGAGAGGGAGCAGAACGCACAGGGATTGTCTTTAAGAGGATGGCTTGCAAGGACAGCAGGGAGGGGGGAAGATGCTGACAATCTGCCAGCACAGACTGCCCAAGGAAGCGGGGCAGAAGCGATGCTTAGTCCGACCTGAGGGTTTTGATTTAGAGGGCTGTGCCTTCTGGAGTCCAGATGACCAATAAGTGCTCGTCGTGCTTTTAAGAAAGCCCTTGTGCCTTGCAATAATTCACCACTGATTGCCTACATTTCCTTAAAAGAGCTCATTTAGAGTTGATTTAAGTACTCCTGGGGAGGCCAGGCAGGCAGGAGGGGGTGCCGGGATTTACGGACCTGGTGTCAGCTGCAGAAGCAGCAGAGGCTCTCCTGCCTGCAGCAGCGATGCTGGGGACTGTCTGGAGGGTTACAGTAGAGAATCTGAGGGCCAGAGACCCCGCAAAAAGGGTCCTGGAGATGATTCATGGCAGCCGTAAATCTTACAAGATCCCATTTCCCCCCCTCTTTAAGGGACAGCTCTGATCGAAGCATGGCTTTGGTGTGTGCCACAGATCCCAGAGATCAGATGATGTTTGCAGTTGCATTTCACTGTTCTAATTTTGAGGAGGGGATCTGATCAGTCTGGGCTACAGACCCTGGAACACAATTCAGCTGAGCAACCACAGGTTTTTAGAAAGAGAACTATCATGCACTGGACTCCACTGACAGTAAAGAGTGCAGAGATGACTTGCTTAGATGTAAGCATTCAGGTTTGGTCAAATAGTGGACATCCAGATCAGATGGACATATGCATACTGGTTTGATCCATCTTTGCTTGAAGTGACACCTCCCCACAGGGCCTTCAGTAAGAACTTGTGTGGAACCTGAGTGTAGTAGTTTTGCCCCACTAGATGCCTTGCTGACCCTCCTCTCTGATGTCTCCAGACTCTCCAGCTATCCGCTTGGCTATGGACAGCCTTGGAAGCAGAGGCAGGAGCTCAGTAATGTGTGTAGGCAAATCCCTGATGGCTTTCTCCATTCCTGATCATTGCATGGCATCTCTGCTGAGCACCACGCCCGTGAGAGAGATCGTAGAATCACAGATTCCCTCCGTGCATCGAGTCCCCCTCTCCATTTCTGCCCTTCCAAATTGAAAGCAAGGCAAGCCAAGCAGGGAGTGACTCCATGCTTGCCCCAGCAAGGTGAAGAAGAGGATCGGCGCCTCTCTCATGTTTCCAACATGAGCCTTGTCTCTGATTCCTCCCTGGATGATGACTGGAGGGTTGTCATAACAGAGACTGGTTTCCATAGCAAACCTAGTGTTTTCAAATGGAGACGCTCAGCCTTGCATTCACTAGAGCTGAAAAGAAAAGCATTTAGTCCCCCGTAAGCATGAAGGACAGGGAGAACACTAATGCCACGTGTGGTTTACATTTCATGATCTTCAAAGCAGAAACAGCCGGCTAGTGAGTGCCTGCTGGCAGCTTTTCTCAATACATGAGTTCAAGCCTTTGCGATTCAGAGCTGAGTCTTGCTCCCTATTTATTGGTTTGTTGGCTTCACGCAGTATCCGAGGGTCAGTGATGGGCCACAGAGGGAGGATATGCTGCTCTTGGCCACGTGCATCGCCGAGAAGCAGAGCTAGAAACCAGCACAAGGGCAAAACCCAATTGAAGGTGCTGTAACCTCAACAGCAGGTATGGGAGGACGAGAGAGAGGGGCAGCCAGTGGACACGAGATGGAGATGACCAGTAGTGTTGCAACCAGTGGCAGGCAGGAAAACAGAAAGCAAGGGCCAGGGACACATGGGATTAAGAGCCAGATTGTGGAAAGCGCCTGGGGAGGGGTTGGGCATTGCCAAGGTCAAGAAATAATTACAGTCCATGGATTAAGAAGGGTGGGGAAACTTCATCACCAGAGCTATTCTCAACTTTGCTCTGCACCACCCATGCTGCACCACTCTGCACCATGCTCCGTGCTCCCAGGGAAGCTGGGACTGGACTGACAATGCTCTACCATCCTACAGCAACCATGAAAGTAGCCCGGGGGCCACACTCACCCTCCAGCATCTCTGCTTCTCATGCGAAGCTGCTTGCACAGGGACATGCCCCTCTTTTGGGCTCTGGCTGCACAGTGGCATGGAAAACACTTTCCACATCCAGCCCCCCATGCACTAGTCCACGCGATACGTAAGCACTGGAACAGCATACGGCATTTCTTCCAGCTAATCAGTGTTGTGGATCCGTTGATTTGTGGTTCTGCTGTGTGAATACCAAAGGATGAGTTATTCCATCTTTTTCCACAGCCACCATTAGTATAAACCACTTAAAAAATTAAGCCCTTGTTCCCAGAAGCTAGGGTTTTCAACAAAGGGATGGTGTTACAAAAGTATGAGAGGGAAAACTTGTTTAGCTGACCAAGGAGAGCAAGACATTGCTGTCCCTAAAGCGTTTCAGAAAGCAAGAGAAATAATGTCTCTCCCGCCCTGTGACTAGGGATCCACAGCTCACTTCACACAGGCTGTGTGCAAGTCAGTCACTGTGGTGCCATCTGCAAGGCTTTGGGGACTGGGAAGAGCTGGAGGGTGGTGGGGGCATCTTTGTCTGCACCAAGGCCCGATCTGTGCTCCCAGGAATAGGAACCAATCCCTTTCTGGCCTGGTCCTTGCCATGCTGTACTGAAGAGCACCCCAGGAGAAGAGGGACCACCCATCCTGACCCATAGTGGGGAGGGTCTTCGCCTGTAGTGGTCATCCTGTCCCCAGAGCCCTTTCGCAGGGCTTGTGCCAGTGCTGCACAGACTGATGTGTCCCTGTGCTCCAGAGTGAGTTATCACGCCTACGCAGAGCAGGCAGTGCAGGTGTTTATTCCTCCTCCAGATGGAGAGATCTGCATTTGCAGTGGACATTAAATTTGTAGCAAGGAAAAAAAGAAAAAACCCTACTGCAACCATAAACCTCCTTCCCTCAGCAATAGAGCACACAGTGCTTGTGAGGCGGCAGAAGGGATGTTGTCCAGCCCATAAGAGACAGGAGAGGACAAAGGGGTTGTCCTCTGAGAGGTTTCACCTTTCTCAGGTGATGCCTTCACCTTTCTCCTCCCTCACTAAGGGGAGGACAAGCGTTCAGCTCTTTCTGACATCCTTGTGCGGAAAACACACCAAAGCATTTGTAAATGTGCTGGCAAGCGTTGCCTCAACCCCCCATTGCTTTTTCCTGGCTATGAAATGAACGTCTTCCCACTCAGAACGGGGCTGAGCATTTTGCAGGTAGAAGGGAACACTCTGTTTCCCAGCTTGGTGCCGGCAACTCATGTTGCGGCCCCGTGCCCAGCTGCATTTTGGGGACGGTCAGCTTCCTCTTTTCCTCTGCCCCGTGACATTCTCTTTCCTGTGGGAGGTGAGAACAGCCTGTCCTGCAGCCCTGTGTCCAAGCCCTCCTCCATGGCTGGGAACAGATCCCCGCATCCTGGCACAGCAATAAACTTCCAAACCCATTCACAAATGCCTGCTGGTTAAGGACAGGTGGAAAGATGCTCTTTTATGTATTAATTACATGTCAACTCATTTGCTCTAGAACTACACGGGGAGCACATGAAGAATTACTGCATTAATTAGAGAGTAAATGACCCCTAACTCTTAACAGTGGTCTCCCAGCTTTGGCAGCCATTTGTTAATAGCAATGAAAAACCAGATTTCATTACAGAACATAACAACCAGAGACCACACGTTCAGGGCTTCTGTATTCCCCTGCCAGAGCACAGGGAAGTTATTTGTCCCATTGAAATCAGCAAGAGCTGCCGTACGTAACGCTCCCAGCGTCTCATGCGTTTGATTTTGGGACCAAGATCTTTTTCCTCCAGCTGAAACGTCTGTAGCGTACCGTCGGTGCAGCACATCAGAGCAATGACCAGGGGCAGCTTTCACTCCTCTGCGGCTCTTCCCAAACCAGAGACCCAGCAGCCTGTGCATTCTTAATTGACAGAATTAGGAAGCTTATTTGAAGAATACTTGAGTCCTCAGAGTCCAATTTCCTGCTGTATAAATAATACATCAGCAACAGCAGTCTCCAGGAAAGAAAAAAAAAAAACCCCAAACCAAAAAACCCCAACAAACAAACTAGCAAAAATCCCCCCAAACCCACCAAAAACAAAAACAAAAACCCAACAAAAAACCCCTAAGAAGCCCAGATGAGTATTCTGGCTTCCAGCACACTGTGAAAATCCTTTGCAGAGGTTTTTCACAATAGCCCCCGACTGCATTGTAGCATTTCTCGCCTCGTCTGATTTAACGAAGGGGATAGGAGCTGAAAATTACACAGGCAGGCCTCGCAGCTGCAGGTGTGATCACACCTTTTGATGAGCACAGCAGAGCCAGGGCTCTCCAGAATAAATGCTCCAGCCTCCCAGTACGGAGCCTTCAGCTGCACATCCAGTGAAGCCCACCGCCGGCATCACCAGGAGCTCCCCGAGCCCCGCTCGGCGGGCGACCAAGGGGCCCGTGATGGCAAAGCACCACGACTCTCCCATTTGAGTCCCCACCGCTGGCTTCTCCCTCCCATGGCAGCCTCCGGGCTGGCACAGCTCCAGGAGATGGAAGAGCAAGTGCTTATGTCATTAAAAGCCATGTCACTGCGCATACATATTCATGGGTGGGGAGAGGATGAGAGCTGCACAGGCATGTGCAATTTTGGCAGACTGCAACTTTTTCGGGTTGAATTTGCAAGCGCAAACTCCCTCCCCAGGTCCGGCCCCAGGTGAAACGTCAGCCCAGCGTATCAGGCTGTAAAGTGCGGCTCCGGTCTTGCTGGCCCAATCCTTGCCCCGGTGCCATCCCATGCGTGCCGGCTCCATCCTTAGAACACCTCGCACCACGGCTTGGCAAAGCTGGACGCAGCGGCTGACACCTGGACTTAACTCTGACCTACTCCACACCTGGTTTTATTTCCCTCTTGCTTTGGCCCCACTGTTTTGCAGACACATTTGGGAAACGCTGGGAAAGCAGCCGCCTCTTTGTCCACCTTTGCTGGGCAGTGCCCTGGATGCTGCCAGCCGGGAGTCACCACAGGATGAGGAAGGAGCCGCAGCCTTCCCGTCTTTGGGGGATTTGCCTGCCAGAGCCATGCTGCCTGCAGGGCTCCCGCCGAACAAGGAGTAATCAGACCTCCAAAAGGCTAAAACAAATGGAGAAGGGGAGCTCCAGGACTTCATCGGAAGTGTTTCCGCAGCACAAATATTTGTACTCCTCTGATGTGGGATTTACAAGCACACACTCGGCTCCAAGCAGGGAGAGCCTGCAAACACGAGCGAGGTCTCTGTGTACTCACCACTTGCTCCTGCCTTCCTCTGCCTCTCCGGCTGCCTCTCTTGTGTTATCTGGGTTTTTTTGTGTGCCTGAGCCAGGGAAATGCGTTTTCTGGCAAGCGAGCCCGTTAATGGATGCGCTCACTAGAGGCCAAGCGTCCTGGGAGAAGGGGAGGGAGTACACAGGAGAGCTGGGGGTGCCTGGCTGCAGGGTCGCTGCTCACAGGGCTTGGAGGAGTGTTGCTGCCCAGCCCACACAGAGCCCCCGTGTCCCACGCACCTCCAACACTGTGTTCCATTTGGGCCCCTCACTCCAAGAAAGACATGGAGGGGCTGGAGCGTGTCCAGAGAAGGGCAACGGAGCTGGTGAGGGGTCTGGAGAACAAGTCTGGTGAGGGACCTGGGGTTGTTCAGCCTGCAGAAGAGGAGTCTGAGGGGAGACCTTCTCGCTCTGTAGAGCTACCTGGGAGGAGGGTGTAGCCAGGGGTTGTTGGTCTCTTCTCCAAAGGAACAAGCGATAGGACAAGAGGAAATGTCCTCAAGTTGTGCCAGGGGAGGTTTAGGATGGATATTAGGAAAAATTTCTTCACCAACATTGTTATCCAACACTGAAGCAGGCTGCCAAGGGAAGTGGTGGAATCGCCGTCCCTGGCGGTATTTCCCAGACAGGCAGACGGGGTGCTGAGGGACATGGATCAGTGGTGGGTTTGGCAGTGCTGGGTTTATGGTTGGACTTGATGATCTTAAAGGTCCCTTTCCACCCAGATGAGTCTATGATCCTAAGCAGGCAAGCACGCAGGGGCAGAGGTGCCAGGCACCCCAAGAGCCCCTGCTGGGGGTACCCGAAGACGTGAAGCAGTATGGAGACCGCAGCCCCGGCTGCTGCCTGCGTCTGCCCTGCCACAGGCAGCTCCAGGGAATCTCTGCTGCCTGCACAGGCATTTCCTTCAGCTCGCTGCCAACAGGCAGCCCCACAGTTCCGAGGGAGTTCCCTTGTTCTCACCTGATGGGCAGAGTAAAAGGAAGGGCTGTGGCAAATGGAGTTGTTCCTTTCCCCACGCGCTGCCTCACGAGGACCACAGCATCCTCTCCACCTCGGAGAGATGAAATCTGGAGCAAATGCAGCAGACAAAGGGGGCCCGTTTGAAACAGCGCTGCCAATAAATAATTCATGGGAGAGAAGTGGTGAGTCTCAGGGGAGCCAGCCCAGGGATCTGTGAATCTGGATGAGTTTGCAGTGCTTTAATTATGCAAATTGACAAATGTCTCTACACTGAGAAATTCTGCTAGTCCTGCAAAAGAGCAAGAGCTGGAAAATGGTAAGAATTTCCCAAGGCCGCGTGCCTAGCCAGCTGCCAGCCACAGCTGGCAGGGTGAATCTCGCCAAGGCCTCTCCGGAGCTAGCTCTGCTCCTTTGAAGGGCAGCCAGCAGCATCCCCCAAGCAGTAGATGGAGTACAGTGCCTTGACAGCTCCAATGGCTCGATGTTGCCATGGCCTCGGCCCCACCAGCACCCTTTCCTCCCGGGATGAGCCAGCTCAGGGAGAGGGTATGAAAAGCCAGCTCAGAGCTGTTGCGGGATCACAGATTATGAGTTAACAGCAGATAACTTCAGCAAGGACAGCTGGGGATCCCCCCAGAGACCTTTCCCACTGATATTAGGAAGGAATTCTTTACTCTGAGAGGGATGAGACACTGGTCCAGGCTGCTCAGAGAAGCTGTGGCTGCCCCGTCCCTGGAGGTTCAAGGCCAGGTTGGACGGGCCTTGGAGCAACCTGGTCTGGTGGGAGGTGTCCCTGCCCAGGGCAGGGGGGTGGCACTGGGTGGTCTTTAAGATCCCTTCCAACCAAAACCACTCTCTGATTCTATGATTGGCTCAGCTGTGATAAATGCCAAGGGATGTGTGGGGGGACGCAGTCTCCGCCCCCCAACACACATGGGTGGGAATGTGGGACACTTTCTTCTGCACGTCTCAGAAACTGCTGCTGGGTCCTCTGTGGCTGTCGTGTGGCTGTCACCCAGGCACTGGGCTCCCCAGAGCTGGCCCCAAGCCCCGCATCAGTGGAGCCAAACACCCCACGGGTGGAGGAACCACCGTCGCCTGCTGAGGGACGCCCACTTGCACCCAGGTGGATACAGGGGCCACCCATCATGGCTTGATGCAGCAAAGTCTTTGCCTCTGTAACAGACTTTTGTCACACGGAGCTTTTGAGAGGAGCCTTCCTCAGCCTGTCAACAGTCCAGGCAGAAATAGGGCAGAAGGAAGCCGAATCTAGGGCACCGGGGGCTGGCAATCTCCCCAGCAGCAGCCAGCCCACGTGGGGCGTGTGGAAATCAGCTCTATTACAGAGCAGGCGTCCCCTGGGACCCCAGACACTGCCTCCTCGTTCCTGTGCCCAACACGCTGTTTGTCACCGGAGCAGATTAATTTGGTGCCTGATCCAGGCTCATTAGGCTCGAAAGGAGGACCGGGCACAGCCTGCTGAGAGCAGAAGGATGGTCGCAATGAATCCTTGGGCAACTTGGGCTTTTGGCCATGAGCAAGAGGCCACTGATGCTGTTGTCCCCACTCCCCCGTGGCTCTGCGTGGTCAGGGCTGTAGAGCTGAGGGGCTGGGTGGGACAAAGCGTCCTCCTCCTATGCCGCAGGCTGGCCAGTTGCAGACAACAATTTCTCTCTGCAAAACTATTCACCAGATAGTTATAATTTCCCCACTGCATTAACAGTTCTTGGTTTCATTCCTGAAAACTGACTTTTCTTCTGTTTTGATGAAAAATGTTTGATTTCCTCTAAAAATACACAGTCCTCTGTTACCCGAACCCAGACACTTTCACTGAAAAATTAACACTGCTTCTGAATTATTTTTGTGCTTGTCTCTTTGGAAGATGGTGGGAGAAGAAAGGAGGGAACAGTTGCGTTGGGGAAAAAAAAAAAAAAAAGGAAAATGTCAATGCAAACAATATTTTATGCAGAAATGCCTGGTTTGATTGAAAATCCATTTTCTCACAAAATACATTTTTCATGAAAGTGGTGTCAGAGCCAAATCCAAACAGGGACAACCTGGAGCGGAGACAAGCCATCTCATTCCACTGATGCTGATTTACGCCAGGCTGCCTGGAAGCAGGAGCTGGTGGCAGCTGTCTTGACCTGTCAGGCGCAGAAAGAAGTGACTGAACCTCCCAATCCCAACACAAAGCAGGGAACAACGAGGCTCTGGTCTTTTGCTCAGGTTATTCCCAGCACCTTGGCAGCCGCAGCATCGCATCACTTGCTGCCCCGCTGCCTCCCTAAGCAAACCGTCCTCTCCCCTCACATTTTTGGCAACTTGATGGTGGGGCAGGATGAGGGCAATGGTTGAGGTGAAATGCAAGGTCTACTCAGGGGTGACCAAGCCGACACAGCTCAAAGCAGCAATAGTGGGGCACAGCCCCAGCACGACGTTGTCCCCAGAAGCCTGCTGTTTCCCAGGTTCTCCATCCCCAGAAGAGATGGGAAAGGTGGCACCCCAGAAGTATCGTACTCCACTCTAGGGCCGTATGAGGTTTGTCCCTTTCCAAATGCACCCATCGCTCTGTGAATGGAAAAAGCTGCTGTGACTGCCAGCCCTCAGGACTGCGTCAGCAGCATGTGACACATCCCGGCCTGCAAATGAGCTGCTCAGTCCAGGCAGGATGAGCAACTGGCCCTTCAGGGGATTTGGGATACTCTGGCACCGGTCCTTTGCTGGCAGCGGGATGCTGGCAGCTGGATGGGGTACCCAGATCCCCTCTGTCTCTCAGACGGTGTCCCTCAGGCGTTTGCTAAGTGAGCTGCTAGTGAGTGAAAGACTCGTTGCTCACTGCAGGCTGGGTGCTCACATCAGGCACCTGGTCAGGAGCTGGTGCCTTGGAGGCGCGGGGTCTGCCGGCTGCCTGCCCTGCACGTCGCTCGGGCGGCTCCGTGCCAGGAACGAAGCTGGGCAAGAGCACGCACCTCCCAGCACCCCAGGCACAGTCCCTGCAGCTGCTGCTCGCACAGAGAACAAGGAATGAAGACCAAGAACTACAAATGCGATGTGTTCTGGCCACAGTCCCTGCCTGAAGAACAGCTCCCATGTACGGTGGGTCACCCCTTGCACCTCCAAGCAAAGGCTTGCGCCAGCAGCCCCAGGATAACTTGCAGCATGCTGGAGCCTTGGCTGGATTTGGTTAATTCTTGGGCAGATTTTTGGGTATGTGTCCAGGTCCCTGCGCTCCCATCCATCTGCCACAGTCATCAGCTCTGGGAGCACATCAGCTCCAGCCACCCTTCCACCCTTGCCGTCGCAGATGCGCTCCAAGATGAGAGCTGAGCCCTCCCCTGTGACACATGTCCCCAGGTGCAGAGAGCGGCAGAGCCCACACCGGGGCCGAGAGCTTCCCACCAGGGCACGTCCAGCCCCGGAGCTGCCGTAAGAGCAGAGGAGCGTGGTGTGGTCCTACTGCAGAGGCAGCATTTCTCAGACACATCAGCTCCTTTGCCCTGAAACCAGGTGTTGGTACACTGCTCCTGACTGCCTTGAGCCATGCTTTTGACGTATTGCAGAAGCGGATCTGTGCCGGTAGCCAGGTTTCCTTGGGACCACCCTTTGCAGGGCTGCAGTGCAAGCTCCGGCTCTTCAGCAGCACAGCTGGTGAGTCCTTCCCCTCCTCTTTCCCTAAGGCAGAGACCGTCAGGATCTCTGCCAAGGTCCTTGGGTGAGCACAGCTTTCTTTTGCAGTTCTCTTTTTGGGCAGCTTGGCCAGGTGGAGAGAGAAAGATGCACCTGACCTTGAGCGGGGATCAGAGGTCGGTGCAAACTCGCTTCATTCGGCACAGCCCAAAGAGGCGAAGGCCCCCTTATTTCCTGCCTCAGCACTGGAGACAGACAGCAGTGTCTTAAAACAGGATTCTCTCATCAATCATTTATTGGATTTATGCAGCTTC
The DNA here is from genome assembly GCA_013398295.1 of Chionis minor. NCBI lineage: Eukaryota > Metazoa > Chordata > Aves > Charadriiformes > Chionidae > Chionis > Chionis minor. Next base: position 206,006 of record VZSF01007798.1, on the reverse strand, counting down.
ACTTAGGAACCTGATTTATATTTCCTCTCAATTTACTGCATTTGAATTGTTTGCAAATAGGCACGTGAATCATTGGTTGGAGCAGAAAAAAAGCTATTTTCAAGCTTCATTTAGGCCGTTCGAAGCATTAATTTTTAGTTGCAAAGGCTATATTTTGCTAAATTGGTTTTTAGATCTTGTCTTCCTTGTGCTGGGTTATAAATTTAGTGCTGCTGGAGCAAAAATTATCAGAATTGGATTTTTCAACCTTCTGAGGCAGGTGCAAGGGCCCCATTCTGTGCTGGGTTGCACTGCGGCACCAGAGAAGATAATTTGGCTCTTGCTGTTGAGACAGAAATACCTGCCCTCCCCCCCCAGCACGATTTAGCTCAAGCTCTTGAGGACGAACTGAAGCCCTGTGCACACTCTCCCGTCTTTCTTTGGCATCAGGATTGGATTTTTCCTTCAAGCATATTCTGAATCCTTAAGCTACCCTCCAAGGCCATCTTTGGTCTTGGAAAATCACCTTTGAATCTAGCATGGGAAAAGCCTTCAACTCAGCTGTTTTAAAGGTGAACTTGTTTCAGGGCCACAGCATCCCAGCAGCACGCGTGGGTGGTTGGTGGATGATGTTTTATTTAAACACAAAGGCATGAGATTTCAGCTCATTTCAAACAAATCCTTTGGTGGGAAAATATGCACATATTTTTGACACAAATCTGTCCACGGCTCCATTAATTCTCTGCCAAAGTGCTTTACCTGCTGGAGCAGATGATAATTCAGCAATGTAAACAGAGCCTTTTAATTTTATTTTGGGATCACGAATGGAAACAAACTGATTAACAAAAGCAGGGTAAACAATGGTTCTGCCTCCTCCTGTTAGCATTAATATTCGCCTGGTATTGATGCTGGTCTCCCAGGAACCTGTGTCAACACAGCGAGCTGGGTGCTGCGTGCGGTGCTGAGCCACTCACTCCCAAGGACAAGGTCGGGTGCCCGGAGGGTGGCTTTTGCAGCAGGTATGTGGGGAGAGTGTGCCCCCGACGGCGCCGGACACCAGCAGAGAGGGGAACGCATCCCCCTTGGCTTCTGCCGCATTCCAGGGAGCTCCCTCTCCCTGCTGCCGGGGGCTGCCCCATTATCCCTGGGGTCCACATCCTCGCCCGCCTGGTGCCCACGCTGCAAGGGAGGGACCCCGAGGTGGGACGCAAAGCTGCCCGGTGGTGGAGCCTTCAGGCATCCCAGAGGGTTTTTCTCAAGGGCTCTGGCATCCCCTCTGGCATCCCAGAGTGTTTTTCTCAAGGGCTAGGGGAAGGGATAAACCTGTGACGCCCCAGAGTCCCCGAAAGCAGCCCGGGGTGGCCACCCCAGCCCATGTGCTGACACGTGTGCGCTGTGTGAGGCTCCGCAGCAAGCAGGCAGCGCTGGGGAGGCAGCAGAGCACACACAAACGCGGCACTAACCTGCCATGAATGATTAAAGCGCGAGCGTGGGGGAGTGCAAAAATGTTGCCCCAGCTTGAGGAAGGACAGAGGGTTCAGAAGGTTCAGGGCCCTTGTTCAGGACACCCTCCACCCGCCTTGCAAACCCCGCAGAAACCACGCACGCGTCATCCACAGAAGCATGGGGAAGAGCTGCCGCTCTCCCAGGGTCGGCGGGGCGCACAGTGGGGATGGGGACGGGGGCACGATACAGCTGCTCCTTCCCCACACCACCTGGTACAACAAACGCGTCTTCAAGCAATAAAAAAGAGGCAAGATGAGGCTCCCGTCTAGACAGCAGCTCCACCACAGCCAGCCAGCTGGAATTTGTCCCACACTGAGACACACGCAGGGGTGGCAGACGGGCTGTGGTAAATCACAGAATCATAGAATCACTTGGGTTGGAAGAGACCTTCAAGATCATCGAGTCCAAATGTGCCACTGCCTCCTGCGGACGGGAAAGGGCTGCAGGACAAGCGGCAGAGACCATGCCCGAGCCACAGGCTGAGCGAAATCTTGGTCAGGTTTGTGCGCCATTCCAGCTGCCGGAGAAGAGAAACCTAGAAGGCGGCAGCAAAGCTTTGGTGCCACAAACAGGGGTTTAACTTCCTTTACTTTAGCGCTAAACATAACCACTGCTCTGTTACTCTTTGCTTTGGAGAATGTCAGGCTGGACCTTTGCGCGGGACTGGCACACGTAGGTCACTGCTAGGACAGAGTGGGTGAGCATCCTTTAACACACCTCTCAACCCAGTATGAGCCATGAGCACCACCATACGAGAGCTGGTTTGGGGAATGCAAACCCTGGCATCAGAAGATGCCATCTCCACTGGTGAGTGATGCCTCAGGAAGCCCTGAAGGAAGTACTCATGCCCAACCTGGTGTGTTTCTGGAGAAGAAGGAGAACAGAAAGAGAACCCTGTAGGTCTTGCAGTGAGGCGGCAGCTGCTAACAAGAGATTAGGGAGATGAGAAGAAGGTATAACATCTATACCAGGCTTTGCTGGGCCTGAGGGTTAATTTAGGAAGGTGATGTCTAGACCAAGAACTCGCTGGGATTACTTATGCAGGTATCTGTACACATATCCTAAAGCCCATGACACGTGGCATCCAAATAACAGATCTCACTGGCTGTTCCAGACCACTTCCTTAATCCTGGGGCACTCCAAGATGTTGAAGAAGCCAAGCTATTTGCTGACCTGGGTCGGAAACCTGGGATAGATCAGCATGCCACCTTCCTGCTCAAACTGTGGCAAGTCAAGGTCAGGGAGACAACACATTCCTGCTGGAGAGACTTAGGAAGCAGGGTGAATGCTGAAGAACAGATCCGCCAGGCAACACCAGAGCTTTGCAACAAGGGGACTACCAAACTAGGAAGGTAATTTAGAAATTGTGTAATAACACGGTAACCACCTGTGTGCTAGTTTGTTGCAACTTCATTTGAAGTTGTGACAAATATTGAATAAACAACGATTTCTGAAATACTCTTATTGCAAGTTCTTTGTGAAGCAGTGAAAGGGCTCCTGTGGCAAGGCACGCTGGTCAGGAGAGGGAACAGAGCTCAAACTGCCAGAGGACACCAAGGACCTCCTGCAGCACGCAATTTGCAAACTGTTATGGTATGTTCTTACAGCTGCAGTTCAATTACCTCTTGCAAGAAGAGGTAAAGGGGTAGAAAATCAGCTCTGGAGGGTCCCTTTGTGTTCATGAAAGAGATTTCTTCTCAAATCAGCCTAAGAGCGTTTTGGTAGCAGGTCTGCAGATGCTCAAAGGCTAGTGGCAAGACCCCAATATAAGGAAGCTCCGGCAGTAGCAGAATAAAAAGATCCTTGACATGATGTCTGTGATGTGGATGGCAAAGACTCCCCAGGACATCTTTGGATCCTGCACTGGAACCCTGTGGTTCCCTCTGCCAGGGATGTCTCCACAGGGATATCTCCACCTGCATTTTGTCCAAGACGGAGGTGCCAGGAGGCCGTGATGGAGCAGAGGCTGGAGGGTGTCATCCATCCCGAGAGCTGGGAGTGGAGCTGGGCTTGCCAGTTGGCTTTAACCACATTACATCCTGTGAGCTGCTTCTATCAGGTTTATAAAGGCTGTCCTTAGGAGGGTCCATTTGACTTTGGTAAAATCAGCCAAACTTTTATTCTTTTAACCCCATCAAGAGGCGGGCGGGATCTCCGGGCCAAGCTATGAGACGCAGAGCAGCGGTCTCACGGCGACAGCATTTTGCCAAAGGCACCTGGTGGTCCAGCCAGAGCGATTCCCACCCCAGGACACAGTGAGAGTCAGACACTTGCCACCATCCGGCATTTGTGGACCAGTAACTTCAGATGTCCTCCCGGAGAAACGTCCTTGGGAGGAGACAGCCAGGCCCCTCTGGCTGAGAGCTAGCTTGGGGAAGGCGAGTTACTGCTCCCGTCACATTCACAGTAAAGCTTCCATCTGATAGATCAGAGCACAAGGAACTAGGAAAGCCAGTACAACTGTTATTTGGGAGCTTTTGTTTAAAAATTATTAATACTGTTTCAGAACATCTGCAATGTTTTACGCTATTTATGTTCACTGTGTGATTTACCAAGCAGCTGTATGGTCTGCGTGTCCTTGGAAAATGAGCAGTTAGCACCCGTGTACTATGGATTTTCAAGCGCACGCACACACACACACACATACAAAATAAACCAATCAGGGAAAAGCCATCCGTGGGATGCTTTATTGTAATTTTAGAAAACTGTTAAAAAAGCAAACAAAAGACAGAGAAGAGACAGAAAGGAATCTCAGGCTTCTAAAAGTTAAATCCCTGTTTCTGTAACACTGAAGCAGCTCTGATTCTGGGTCTTAGCTGCTCCTGTGACCTTTTTTTTTTTTTAATTCTTTTTTTATACAAGAACTGCCATATTGAACCAGAACAAAGATGATCAGAGCTTTCATCCTGTCTCTGACTCAGCCAGAAGCCTCCACTTAGGCAAGAGTAGGAGAAACAGGGGCAGGAATATGATAGCCCTTCCCCTGACACACTGTCGGAAGTAATAGTCAGCGATTTGGAGACTTCCAAACACAGGATTGCACACGAACCATCCGCTTCATGGCCACCAATGGATCATGGAAAGCCAGTTTGCCTTTCCTCTCTTTAAACTCACTCTCTCTTTTGAGTCCCGCAGCATCCTGGGGCAAAGATTTCCAGAAGTGATGGATGCGCTGTGAGACTCCAAGCCTCACCATTTTACTCACTGCTACCACTGTTAAAAATAGCAACTAATTACTTTCTGCTCATCTGCCCTGCCCCACTCATTGCTTTGGAGACCTCTGTGTTAAAGGTCTCCAAAAGTGTAAGAACCTCTGTGTGGGTCTTTCCCCATCCAAGACCTATTTTGTACCTCTGATCATCCTGGCTGCCCTTCTCACAGGCTTTTCCTCTACTACAGCATCTTTTCTGAGGCAGGGCAAAAAGATATAGATTATTCAAAACACGGACAATACCATGGACCCGTTATATATATATTAAAAAATCTTCCCTCTTAGTGGCATAAAATCATTGCACACTCAAAACAAATTGATTCCTTGTTAACATTAAAAAGTGATCTCAGTTCTCAATGCATGAACAAAGTTGCTGTAAAATTCTTGTACACACAAGTTGACATTTCCAAATGAAGCAGTGTAAAATTAGCCTCATACTCCCAGCCGCAGGGAACTGGGAGGGCTTTTCTAAAGCATTTAACCGCTCGAGGAGCCAAAGTCCCAACAAATTCAATCCGCAAGCTCTGACGATGGGGTATGGTCAAATCAGAGCCCCCTGGCTCTCTCGCTTGGAGACTCCTCGGTGCACCAGAAAGCGGCGCTTGTTGCTCAGCAAATGTATCTGTATCACTCCTATAAGCAAAGTTTTTTTCTTGGGCTTTGGCACTGCTTTTCAGTATGGATGAGCATTTTAAGGACTAACCTTAAGAAATAAACTTCAGAAGAAAAAATCTCTATGGAAAAGCCGGGAAACTGCTAAGGAACTAATTAAAGAAACAAGCACAAAACAACCACTTCAGCAGCACAAGCCTGTAAGACGAAAAGAAAATGCAAACCCGCAACATGAAAAGAAATAAAACTAATTTAAATTTTAAAAACATCTATTTTTTTCCCAATTGCTTTGTGCTTACCCTGATTTCTCTGCTCATAACAGCCCCTGGCCACAGCTCAGCCGTCACCACTTCACGCACACATCGGCAGTCCTCTGCAAAGCTGGGTTTGAAGCAGATCCGTGCTCATGCAGACCACCAGGTCCTCCAGCAGGGTCAGGAGCAGTGTCCGGGGCAATGTGTGTACCTTCACCGAGGACCTTCCTCCTCTGAACCCAGGCAGCCCACTGCAATCCTCTGCAGGGCAAGGGATGGAGCCCACAAGCCTGGTCGCTGATCTCCAGCCACTGTGTGGGCCATGGGGTAAGCAGAGGGGTCTGGACAGGCAGGAGACAGGTCAGGGAGCTGAAGGGAGAAGAAACCTGCCCCTATGGCAGCACCCCTTCTCAGTCCACCATCATTGGCTGGAAAGCCCTAGGAGAAAACCATGTTCTCTGACCTCCAGCATTGCAGAGACAGTAAGACTACCTGAATTTAATTCTGCTTCGAGCTCAGAGCTGATCAAGAGGGAAATGCAAAATCTGTACACTGAACCTGCCAGTGACACCAGAACCACCATCCCCCTCGGCACGGCAGCTAGGTCGCTCTCCTGTTAAACATGCGCTTTTGCTCCGGCTCCCGACACCAACCCTTATCTAACCTTTGCCCGCCAGCCTGAAGAACCTTTTTCACTCAGGTGTCACCTCCTGCGCGGACCTTAGCAGCTGTGAGCCACTCCAACAGGCAGCCAACTCAAAGACAGGTCTCTGAGCCAGGGGCTGGTGTAGCCATGGTGGGCATGGGACCCACAGCGCTGTGCTAGACCGTGTCTCTGCAGGCAGACAACCCTAGCGACTGCCCCTCTTGCCTCCTGGGAAGGAAGCCTGCCCTATGCAGGTCTTGTCTCCTGCATGGTGCTGTGACCACCTCCTCCAGTTTGGAGGCTCCCAGGTAAGCTCTTCCACAGACCTGAGGTACCTTCTGCCTCCCCAGGCTCATACTGTCTGCACTTCTAGCGCCACTTGGCTCAGCTGACTTCTGCCAGAGGAAATTACAAGACCCAACACGTAAAAAACAGCAGCAAGTCCCAGCTAGCACCACCACGCTGTGCCTTCCCAGCAGCGCAGGCGTGACACATGCAACAGGCACCACGTGCTGGGTCTGACATGTGCCTTTCTCAGGAGGCACGGCGCTTTTCACTGCCACCATCTGTGCGAAAGGTGGTCCGGGTCTCCGTGATCCCCATCGCACACACCAGCTGCGGATGCCAGGGCAGGTTCCTCAGGAGGCAGATGCAGCTCTGGTCTCCACCCAGGAGAACAGGCTGCGTAGGGTCGGCAGCGTTTCCAGCCTCTTCACAGCCTGAGCCTCAAGCTCAGAAACTGCAGCGAGATGGGAAAGGTCAAGCACTAAGAGTCCTTGATGCAATTCTTTGCAAAACCATTCTGTAACCTAAAAACACTCAGCCTGCTATTTAAAGAGGGGACTTTCCCACAAGACAAGCCTGGCACAGAGTACAGGAGAGGAAGGAGTTATTAGCTTTCCTATACGTTGTCTAGGGGAGCTTTGCTGCGAGCTTAGCCCTGGCCTGGCTTCACCTGAAACCCATGGAAATGCCTGAAATGAGTGTTGCAGAACCTGTAGAGCGGGGAACTCCTGCAGAAAGCGTGGCCAAGCATGGTGGAGAACAAATGTGGGCCTGCTTGGAGGTATTGTGCAGACCCAGGTGTAACTCCCTATCTGTCAGACGGAGTAGGGACAAGCTCCTGGCTAAGGAGTTGGACCTGAGTTGCCTCCAGCTGAGCACAGGCTCATACCTGCTTTCTGCACCAGCCGTGATGTTGTTGGTGCCTCTACCCACTGCTGCTCTCCTTGCTGATAGGGAGAATGGAGAGAGCTCAACATGAGACCATCCATGTAGGGACATGGGCAACAGGGCGAGTGAAGCTGAGAGTCACCATCTGCCTTCGGGAAGAGACAAGACACCAAGAAGCTCAGGACAGGACAGCAGGACCAGCGTCCTGTGGGTGGACCACGGGTGAGTGGGTGCGGTCCCTCCCCGGAGTGAGGTTTTGTAGGAGCTGAGCCCATTCTGTCCAAAATCAAACACTGCTGCCCAGCTGCCCAAGTTTTGTCTCCATTCAGACACCTGCAAAGCCATCATCACCTGCACCTTTGTGCCCCTGCTTGCCCTCTGCAGAGAGGGAACCACATCACAGCCTGTCTGCTGGGGGCCAGCGAGGACCACGGCAGCAGAGGAAGGGTCAGGCAGGACCCTGAGCCAGGTTGCAGACAGGGGTCCTGGCTATCCTGAAAGCCATCCACCCACTGATGACTGCCACAGGCAGCGTCTGCAATCTCAGGAAAGAGTCCTCAGCCAAAGAAGAACCAGAGAATCATAGAATCACTTGGGTTGGAAGAGACCTTCAAGATCATCGAGTCCAACCATAAACCAAACCCACCCCTAACCCATGTCCCTCAGCACCACGTCTGCCCGGCTTTTAAATACCTCCAGGGATGGCGATTCCACCACCTCCCTGGGCAGCCTGTTCCAATGCCTGATAACCCTTTTGGTAAAGAAGTTTTCCCTAATATCCACCCTAAACCTCCCCTGGCACAACTTGAGGCCATTTCCTCTTGTCCTGTCGCTTGTTCCTTGGGAGAAGAGATTGACCCCCCCTGGCTATAACCTCCTTTCAGGGAGCTGTAGAGAGGGATAAGGTCTCCCCTCAACCTTCTCTTCTCCAGGCTGAACAATCCCAACTCCCTCAGCCGCTCCTCAGGAGACTTGTTCTCCAGACCCCTCACCAGCTCCGTTGCCCTTCTCTGGACATGCTCCAGCACCTCAATGTCCCTCCTACACTGTGGTGCCCAAAACTGAACACAGCACTCGAGCTGCGGCAGAGGTGCTGACCTCTATCAACAAGGCTCCTGGTTCATCCCCAATGTTGCTCATCTGTTCTCTCCCTGTCCCAAGTGCCGCGACAATGCTGATTTTTCACTACGCCTGTGTTTTCGCAGTGAAATAGAGTATTTCTGCAAAAGTCAGAGGGCTCAGAGTGAACAAAGGAGGAGGAGCCAGCAGGACCGGAGGGGTTTACACCAGACAGATTTGCAGGGCAAGGAAAGAGGGAGAAATTCTGTGCATGTGTACACCTGCTTTTGCTACATGCCACGTGTGCCGGCTGTGCACACACACCTGCAGTTCCTATATGTCCCTGCAATTTAGACAACATCTATTTTCCCCTTCAAACTTAAAAACCGGCACTTAGAACTGTCAATGCCCTGAAGGCAGACCCACTACAGGACTCTAGCTCAGCATCCCAGGATAACCATGTCCAGCAGGCTCCTGGGAATTTCTCTTGGACCTACCATAGCTCCCAGTGATGGAACAAAAAAGGGGACCTCCTAACCCAACGATTTGATGCTGGCTGCAACGCACATGGCAGCGGAAAGGACAGCCATGCTCTGAGAGCAAAACTAAGGAGTGATGACTGGCTCGGGAGGGAGCAGCAGGTGGCTGAATGCACACCAGGGTGATCCCTGGTCCCTGGAAGCTGGAGACATGTCCCAGGTCAATTCTGGTCCAAGTCTTCATGCTGCTATCCCTTTGACGTTGGCATATTATTCTCATTATCCTAGCCTCAGCTGCCTTTTCTCTGCCAACAGGAGAAAGGAGCTGGGATTCTGCGCTGGTGACAGCAGATGCAGCCCAGCAGGACTATCAGGGATGCACAGTGCCAGTGTGCAAGTTTGGCCATGGCCTTTAGCTCTCTTGGGTGGTCTATGGTGCTGGCGTGTCTTCTTTCTCCAGCTGAGCCTGGATTTCTGACTCCTCCAGGAGAATGACATTTCCCTCCCTTCACCCAGGGTGCATCTGGAAGCAGCTCCCTCCAGCTCTCACGAACAGGGTGGGTACCCGCTTCCTTTGGGAGATGCAGCAAGTTCATGGCCTTTGCATCTCAGAGGGGTTGGACGTCAGTCCTTGGTGGAGGGAACCAGGATTGGACCCGAACCTTATCTCACCCCCCAGCATTAGGTGTGCTCGAGCGAACCTTGAGCCAAGGCTGCTCACTCCTTGGGGCAGCTGTGCAACTGTGCTGGAAGGGAAAGGGCTTGTCGGAGTAAAGCCAGTTCACCTCTGTTTTGACCATTTTATCCATCTCCATTTAATGCCTGGGCCCAGCCATTAGCTACAGCCTGAACCCTCTAGTGAGAGGGTGGAGGCTGTGGGCATTGCCTCCTTCCAGGCTGGGAGAAAACAAAGCCAGAAGCCCCCTGCACCCCCTGCAACAAGCACTGACATGGGGCAGTGGGTAGATGCAGAGGAAGGAGGGGGACAGGCTGCTGATGTCCAAGCAGAGGAGAGGAGAGGATGGGAATGCAGCCAGCACAAGGCCAGCCAGCTTCACACGGAGAGGAATGTAGTAAAACAAAACTTCATTGTCCATGTCCAAACACACCAGATCCAACTCTTCCCGCTCCCCAGGTCTGGGAATTTGCCGGGGCACGTCTGAAAAGAGTAACTGCTCATCAAAAATGCAGCGTCTGGCCAGTGTCACAGCTCAAGTCGCCGTGCTGGGATAGAACGCCAGCAATAAACGTGACCACACGTTGGTGGCCTTCTGCAAGTCCAGAAGGGAACTGGCCCGTACTGCAACACATGGAAGGCAGGATTAGAGTATCGCTCCCGTGTGAAAACATCACAAGTGAGTTTAGAGAAAGGCACAAGCCTGAAGAGGGGGACCAGTCATAAAGAACCTAAAATGATGCCAACAGCCAGGAAAACGGTGTGAGGTTGAAGACACATGATCGGCCGCTCCTCTAAAGAGAAGCTAAAAGAGGTGACCTGATAACAGCACCTAAGCACTTTCAAGGAAGAAAACTACAGGGTACTCAAAGGCTCTTTAATCTAGCAGAGGACAGCAAAGACCCAGTGGCTTAAGGTTACAGCCAGAGAATTCAAATCAGCGATGAGATGAGTCACGGCGATCAACCACAACCACAAATGGTGGAGGGAAGCAGCAGCTCCTCTATCGACTGCGCCTTCAAAGCCAGGCTGTCCAAAATACAAGCTGCCTTCCCCCACCCAATCTCTCAGGTGTAGTGGGGCCAAAGAGCTGTACCAGCCCACGGCGCATCTCCTACCTCCCTGCTCCCAAGCCTCACCAATGGGAAACGTGAGGCCGTGCCCTCTTGGAGAGCTCTTGCTGATGGCAATGATCTCTCTCAGCCTTGGCACAGAGGCAGGCGAGGCTCTGGACCTGCCTTTGCAAGTATCTCCCGTTCTCCCGCGGCATGCCTGGGGCACTCCACTGCTGGCCCCATCCACCAACTCCCTTTCAACAAAGCCCCACAGGAAAAAAGCCTCGACTGACAGACGTGAGGGATGGGGCAGCCAGTCCCCGCAGCACAGCAGGCCCCAGCTGTGCCGAACACTTGCAGCTCTTTCATCAGACGTCCCAGCTCTGTATCCTCAAGATGATCCTACAGCCTGGCATGTCCTACAGCCAACGCCTCACACTACCAAAACTGGCCTTTTCAAGGTGAGACTTCTACGTTTACGGTCCCTTCCCCTCCCAAAAGCAGACTATAACACGCACAGTCAGGCACACAGCAAGCCCAGCGACGCAAACAGCAGCCAGCCACTTCTCCCCAGGGGCTCCCTCCTGTCACCCTCTCTGCTCCCAGGTTTTCAGGATTTTGCTGGAATTCTGAAACTCTGTATGGCCAGCGAGACGAAGGGACACGGATGCACACAGCCTCCCGCCTGCTCAAGGAGGTGAGGAGGGTTTTGCAACGTGGCAAATGCAAGCTACCTCCTAACCTCCCGGGCACGCTCTTCCCTTGGACCTCGTTGCCGTTTCATTGCCAGCTTTGCCCTTGGCCATCTTTGTCCTGGGCCAGATGCTCAGGAGCTCAGCGTCACCCCATCGTGCCTGACTCTCCAGCCTCTCCCAGGCGTTCTGCCTTGCACGCCTAACTGTTGTTTCCAGCACCTCCCAGTTCAGCACCATCTGCGCCGTTCGTTACCATGCCTCCAGCTCTCTAATGAAGCTGTTAAATAAGAAACACCACTCGCCGCGTGTGTCCCCTGCACCCCACGCACAGCCTCAGCACCCCACTCTGCGCGCTGCCATTACCCATCCTGGTCCTCTGCGTACAACCCCCCAGGCAATCTTTGCCCTTTATGACAGCGCTTACAACCCAGGCTGTTAAAGCTCAGGCTGAGATAAAGATTTCGTGTGAATCTGCACCAAAGCTTTAGTAAATCTCCGTCTTGTACAGTCTCTTCATTTTGTAATTCCAGACTAAAGGGTAGAGCCGGCTGAGATGCTTTTGACAGCGCATTTAGAAAATGCAGCACTCCTGAAAGGGACCGCAACGAGGAATCGCGTCTGTTTTGACAGAGCTCCCCAAACAAACGCCTCAACACTATTTGCTTTAATTTCCTTGTTTCCTGAACACTGAAACATCTCCTCCAAAATGGAGCCTGCAGCTTCGTTTTTGTTGCTGAAAAGAATATATACCCTGCTTGGGAATTACAGAAAACAACACGCTCCCATGCTTGCAAAGCAGCTGGGATTGTATTTCCCATCCATGGGAAAACCTAAGGGTCCTTTTTGTTCTTCCTGGGGAAATCTGGGGCGGGCAGGAGAGGGGGCTAACATTGAGATCTCCCACAGAATACAAATGCTGTATTTTTCAGCATCTCTCCTGAATAGTAACTCAGTTTTCTTAGCAGGATTAATTCCTTAGAGTGCTAGGGTACGGTTTGCGATTGTGTCAGCCCTTTCCTCAGCCCTTGTTCCTGAGCTTAGTGGTGTCAGAGCTGCCCTTGCAGCAGGACTGGGTCCCAGATTGCGGAGAGGTCTTTTTCTGCAGTTATCCCATATCTACGGGAGCTGGCTTTCCCTGGGAAGAGCCCTGTACTTGTAGGAGGTGCGCACTCGGCACCCGCACATGTTTGCTGAGGTTGCCGTGTGCCTGGTCCCACTGAGCTGTGGACACCATGCTTCCCTCTTGGACAAAGCTCCTGTGCAGGGAGACTCCAGTCGCAGAGCTGGACCTGCCGACTGCTCCCAGAGGAGCGTGCATCCAGTGGGGCTAAGGGACTAAGCAGCCTTGTTTGTGTCACCAGGCCAGGTCCCTCTTTCAAGGACAAAGGTGTCCCCTTCCACACCAGGGAATCATTTAGGGAGTCTGGGTCTCAGCTCCAGCAGGCACTTCCCCAGAGGGGGCCACAGGAGCTCAAAGGGGCATGGCAAGAAAGTGTCCTGAGACCTTGTGCCACCACCCAATGTCTGTCACGGAGCCGTTCAGTGACTTCACAGCAGCTCTCTGCTCGGAGCCAGCTGGGACACGGTTGACTTTGGACCAGGACACCCAATACCTTCCCCCCATTTCCTGCTTCAGCAGAGGTAAAACTTGGCACCTGGGCATTCGCTGCTGCCACGGGCCATCCTGGCTGCCTGGCCACATCAGCACTAACCTTTTCCTGCCCCAACTTAAAGGAAACCGCTCCATCACAAAAAACGCATCGTCTTCACCTGAAGACAGCAAAGTTACAAGGCAGGGAGAAAACACAGCCTGGGCTGAGGAAACCAGCCTGGCTTCCTGCTGGGTGTAAAGGGAAGGGGCAATCCAACAGCATTCTCCATAGCCAGGCAAGCCTGGGCATTACAGACAGGAAGGTGGTCCAGGACTGGCCATGGCCAATGTGGGTTCCCAGTGGGGGACTGCTGTAAGACACGACCAGAGATGATCCCTCGGTCTGGAAAGGGAAGAAGAATTCACAGCTCAGCACAACATAAGAGGCACCCAATTGGCTGGAGCACATCTTCTGTTAGTCAAAATAAAATGTAGATGCTTAATTATTAATCAGCACATATGCAAAATAGGTATCATAGCAGAATGGGGGAGGGGGGGGAACGCATTGTTCCTTAAGAATAAATATTTAACATGATACAGAACAGCATGAATTTTTAAAGAGAAGTTTTTGTAACTGCTGCAGCTCCTGAACTGCTAAAGAAGCAAACCATCTCCCAGCAGCAATGCCAGCTTCTGGAGTGGGCAACAGCCATTTCCACACAGGGACTGCAGAGGAGGTGGAAGGATGCAAGAGCTTTGCAACCACCATCCTCCCACGCCCACTGCAAAGCAGCTCTAGAACTGCAGCTCCAGCTGGTGGGGTCAGCTGAACCGCAAAGGGCTCAGCCTGCCCCGCTGCGTCCGTAACGAAACCCCAAGCGATTCCTCCTGATTTCAGGAGTCTGCAAAGTGAAGAGCAAAGGCTCAGGGGGCTGAGCTGCTCCAGCCATTTATGCTTTTGGGGATGTGATGTTCTCTGCCCTGCGTGGGGCTGGTGGTGTTGACGGATGCAGCACGCAGTGTCTGGGACCCCACGTACACCCACCCACGCTCTCCCTCTGCCCTTTCCCCACTCCTCCCAGTCCCTCAGCACCCATCAGATGCCTCAAGCCCTGCCTGCAGCCTCAGGAATGAGTCAGAAAGGGAGTTATTCTGCCTGTCCCTCTGCAGGGAATACAGTCTGCTCCAGCCCAGCTCAGTCCACGCAACTCTCCTGGCCCCAGCGCCACCAGGAACTGGAACCCAGCGGAGCCTTTCTCGCCCCTGTGCTGTTCTGGGCTTGCCCAGCAGCTCCTGTTGGAATGGCTGCTGTGATCCCCAGCTCCCAGACAAACTTCCAGCTGTGAATATCTGGTGCGTGCTAGGTGGGGCTGACACCCAGGACCCCACATTCCCACCTGGTAAAGTCACCAGAGCCGGAGCGATTCCCCCCACCACCGGCTCAGCTCTCTCCTGCCTGGGGCACCTGCACTGCCTGGGCATCACCTGGGGCAGCTCAGGGTGGGGGCAATGAGACACTGCACCACAGGACAGAGGAGAGGGGTCCTGCAGCAGAAACGAGACCCCACGGCTCTATCCCCACCCTCCTAAGGACTCGCTGGCTACTTAGGGGCAAGACAGGAGCCAATCTGCCCTTTCAGCTTTCTCCTGAAATCAGACAAACTGAGGGACGCCGAAGCCATTTTCACAGGTAGGAGCACCAAGAAATGATGCTGGCTGAAGGCATTGTAGTAAAAATTGATATTAACTAGAAAAATGAAATCTAAAACATAATTGAAGCAACCAAGGAAACCTGCTGCTGCTAAAGTCCTCTATACTACCCCAACCCTTTTTCATTATTTACCTGATATTAAAATAGAGAAATTGTAACTAGACATGATTTATCTACAATTCAATTAAGGAACTAAACAGTAGGCAATGTAGCTTTGGTGATAAGTAGGGTATTCCTGTCAAGAGAGTGATGAATTGTAGGCCTGGCCAGCAAACCGAGAAAACCACCTGGAACTGCCAAGATTAGAGCAGGATTAAGTAAAAGGTAATTTCAGCAGGGGGAGATCGCGCCCACCAACTCATTGTCCACCTACCCAAATGATACCACTTACTCAAAAGAGAACTACGGAAGAAGAAGACAGAATTTGTGCGCTAATTTACATGGGGAGCAAAGAAATCTTGACCAATCATTAAAGGGAGTAACAATGAACATGTATTAATTATTTGAATATGTAATAATCAATGTATAAAAGTGGAGATTTTTGAAACTCAGGGGTGCTGCCATCTTGGGACGAGCACCCTACTACTGTGCATCAGTGGAATAAACTTGGAAGTACCTCTGCTCTGTGTGTTATTGGCTTGCATGCTGGCTAAAGAACCCAGGTTTGGGACAGCAAAGAGATACCTCAGGGCAAGTCCTCAGGGATGAAAGAGTTAAAACAGTGCCACTGGTGAATGATCCTACAGCTGTCCCTGCTCCCAGGGACTTCAGGACATTCCCCTTCTGCTGAGGGGCCACATGAGAGCTATTACATATATACACCTTGATATATACCTCCCATAAATCTAGGGACTATAAATTAGGGTAACCTGCTTTAAGGGCTGTCTGAGCTCTGCAAAGACATCCCAAAGTCAGGCAGATGCCCACCGAAGACACAGGTACTCTGTCCTCACTTCCCTGGGGGACCGTGGCCCTGGGATAAGGGGACGCTAGGATACGGTCTGCTTCTTTAGCAGTGCTGCTTTAGCACAGAGCAGCAGTGCCAATGGCTGTATTTGCACCGGGCTTGGGGAAAACCCCAATTTCTGTCCTCAGAGGGGAGGGGGTACTGAAGCTGGTCTCGGTGCCAGCTCTCCCTAGGACTTGTCACCCCTCCATGCGATGCAGCTGCTCTCTGCCACTGCCTCTATGCCTCCGGTTCGGATGAGCGACTGTCTCGCTGCCAAACAACAAACTGCGGCTGTGCCGAACGCATGGAAGTGAGCACCAAGTCCTCACCGTCGCCTCTCAGAGGTCAGAGAAGAGGGCAGTAAAAAAGATGCAGCACTTCCCTGCTCATCTCTGAAGGCACGTTACCCTGTAATGACTCTGCACTGTGCCTTGGCAGGAGCAGAGGCAGCGCTGAGCTAGCCCAGAACCTGTTCCTCCCCTCCTCCACCAGACCTAAGTGGGTCACTGTGGCCTCGTGCCACATGTCCGTGCTCGGGATCCAGCCCCAGAGCTGACCCAGGTCTCCACCAAGGCTGCCCGAGCCCGTGCCGCCCCCATCCCAGATGGCATCCCTGCTGCCTGCAGGGATGCTCTGGGCCATGCTGGGAGCCACAAGGGTTGCAGGCAACAGGAGTGGAAACAGAGAGACCAAACTGGGATTCACCTGTCGCCGGATCCAGCTCCAGGCTGCTGGCAGAAGCAACACAGCTGGGAACAGGATCCGCAGGTCACCCACTGCCCTGGGACAGCAGAAATCCTTCCTTCTCACTTTGCTCTCTGCTCCCCCTGGGACGTGTCTCCCGCCTGCCAGGCACTGAGTGAAGCTGTGGGCAGCAGTGCAACAGCCAGACCCTTTGCACAAAGTCCACCACAGCCTCCATGAGCCCAAGCCTGTGGGAACACAGCAAACAGCCCTCCAAGAACATGGCACGCAAGGTTGATTTGCTGCCCCCAGGAGGCTGGACTTGCCAGGCTGAGGGGAGCAGAGGGGTGCAGAGACCCCCGGGGGCTGCACTGCAAGGAGCCTGAAGTTGCCACCCCAGGAGAGATGCAGATCTTGGCCGTGTGAGGGCTCCAGGCTGCGGCAAAGCCACCAAGTGTCCCACACATCTGGAGACAGCTCAAGTCGCAGAGTCCTCGGGGGACAAATGTCCTGCATCTGGCAGGACTGACCTGCCATGCATGACAGCTGGACCTGCCATGTCCTTGGAGCCATGGAGGATGCAGGACTCAGGAGATGACGGCCAAGAGCATGGGACACTTGCCATGATCCAGCGTTCTGCCTTGAGCAGGTCTTGCTTTCATAGCACCAGCAATGTACGTGCACGATCTTAAAACACCCAAGACTGCATGCAGGGCAGGAAAGAGCGGATTCCCATTGCCACGCTGCCATGGGCTGCCACAAACTCCGAGGGTTCAATGCAAGCCTGTCAGATCCTCATGGGATTGACACCTTCTCATTCCCAACCCACAGGCAGGTGGCACCTGGACCCAGCCCTAGAACTGGAGCCGCCTGGTGTAAAGCCACTGCACGCTCCCAAATGAGCATCCTCACCCCTGGCTCTGGTGCTGCCACCCAGCGCGTCCCACGGCCTAATCTGGCCAGAGCATTAGCACACACCGAAATTCCAAGCTGAAGCTAAGCAGATCAGCTTCCCAACAGAAAACAACCCCAAGAACCCAGCCTGCTCATCTGCTTCTGGATGAGAAATCTAATAAAGTCATTGAGGTGAGTTAGGGCTGGGCACCATTACTCTCCCCCAATTTGCGCTGTCATCCCCTTGTAAAACATGACATATGACTCTGAAAATTCATCTTGTGCACCAAACAGAATTTATTCTGCTGTAAAAAAGAAATGTGCAGAAAGGGATGGTGAACAGTGGCCCAGGGACCTCCAGGCCACTGAAAACACACACGCACTGATCTCAGTGAACAATTGATTTTATTCCCCAATGCCGCCATCCGTCTCTGCTCCATCCATTGCCTGATCTGGCTGGCAGGACAATATGAGCTTTAAAGGTCACCACTTAATGATGTTAAGGAGCCATTCTCCTTCCCAGATAAAATACTGATCAATCTGTAATATTTCTGACTGGACTCTGCTCATGGAGAAGATACAGGAGGATTTTGTTCCCCTTTATGTTTCAAATATACTTAAAGCCTTTTCTGAAATCAAGCTGATAACTCACACCGGGGACAGACACAGGCTGGAACTGACACCTCATGTGTCCAGCTTACAGGCACGAAGCCAGCAGAAAGGGTGATGAAATGCAGTGTGGATTGCTCTGCAATACAAAGCGCTATTACAGCCTTACATAACTTAACGTAGGAATGTTCAGCTATTGCCTCTCCTGTCACCTGTGGAGAATTAGAGCAGTTAGTGCATCCCTGGACCCACTTTTCTCCATATATTTCACGCTCCTGGGCTCCCAGAAAGCTTCACATGTGGCTCATGGGCGCTGCAAGCTCTGCTGGTGCACGGCACCACTGCTCCACGCTCTGCACACTCACAGAGCCGGAGCATCGTCTCCCCGGCTTTGGGAGGTCTGGGACCCCTAGCAGGCACAGCGACAAGCGTCACCCCCATTTCCGAGTGTCCCATCTCAGGGACATTTGTCACCGAGACAGCACTGGGCTGCGAAATGCGAAACGCACGTCTTTCCAGTGAGGTTCCTTGCGGACCGCTCTGGCAAGACCTGCCCAATTCTTTGCGGAGCCATTTCCAGGCTGCTTTCAAAGCACAGCAGCCAAGAAGAGCTTGTTTAACAGGTCTGGCTCCCTACAGCAAAATCCCTGCTCCAAGGAGACCCAGCCACACCTCTGCAGCATCCCTGCCTTGCAAGGGAAGCACGGGGGAGTCCTCCCACATCCCAGGCAGGGGACCTGGGCTCGCCTTGCTTTAAAAAGCAGCGTGATTTAAACATTTGCCTCCTGAGCCCTCTCCAAACACGGGCAGGCTGAGCTGGGTGCCCAGGGATACAGGCAGCGCAGAGCCGGAGCAGCACACACCGTCTCACACCTGCACCTCCCTCCAGCCCGCTCCGCATCCAGGCTCTCAGCCAGAGACAGCCCCCTCCTGCGTAACCCGAGAAAAAGATAAATAATTTGAATACACAATCTGCAAAATGAAGCAAACAGCTCCATTTGATATTACACCGAAGAGTATTTAATTTGCTTTGGATATGTAGCCTGAAACAAGCACTCTACCAGAGGAAGTGTGTTTATAATTTATTCAGCAGCCAGTGCATTTCGGAGTCTTTCAGAAGTCCTCACAAAGAATGCCACAGATGAAGGGGGGGGGGGGGGGGGGGGG
>VZSF01007798.1:159793-187040 GCA_013398295.1 Chionis minor | reverse complement strand
CAGTGGTATTTTATTTATTTTTTATTTTTCTAAACAAAGTGAGCAGGGTCAACTCTGAATTTCTAAGGCATCTCAGAGGTGCTCAGACTTTTAAAGCTCTCCAGAGACAGCGCTCACATCTTTTCTTCCATTCTCACTCATTTTGCTCTGCAAAGTAGATCCCTCCAACTTGGTTTTAAAAACAGAACAATACAAACCTACCTGCCTTGCTTACAGAACAACCAGGCTCCAAAAATCCTTGTTCTTTCAGCAACAGCAAAGAACAAATTAACGTCCCAGACCTGTCTTTATTCCCAAACAATTCCACACGAAAATAATCTATCTTTTACTAATCTCGGCCGGGAGCTTAAAGCAGCCTGGATTGTGCGCACAGGCAAACAAAAACAGGTCAGTTTTATTTCCGCCCCCCCCTCCCTCTAGCTGGATTCCAAATTTGCTCCCAGAGGTGGGTGCAGCTTCAGCTGAGGCTGAAGGAAGCTGCGTGACAGAGGGCTGGGAAGACCCTGAGCCCACTGTGGCCTCTGGATGCACGGTGGAAGATGGACCTGCTGTCCCCACGCGTCCCTGCTTCCCCAGAGCCCCCAGGAGAACCTCAGGGACCAGGGATGCAGCCAAACCTCCAGGCTGCCACCCCTTTTTTCCCCCCCCCCCCCCCCTCCCCCCCAGCAGAAAAGCAAAAAAAAGGGACACAGCGTTTTGAAGGCACCTTAATTTAGAGCTGCCCCAGAAATGCCTGGCAGGGGCATTGTACGATCATTTCAACCCGTGACTTATTTGAGATGGAGCTGAGCAGGGTCTCAACTCCCTTAGTCATCGACAGCGCCTCCTTGTTTAAACACCATCAGCATTTTACAAGCAGCCAGAATTCCAGACGGAAGCCTGGCCCCCGTCACGTCCGGTTCTCCTACGGACACAATCCCTGTTGAGAAGAGCTGGATTAATCGAGGGGAAGGTGGATGGAGGCAGCCGTGTGACCGGCCGGAGCTGCACCGCACTGCCATGGCGAGACCTCCCAGGGCAGCGGCTGTGGTGGAGGGCTGAGATTGCCAACTCGTCCAGCTATCAAAGGCACAGCAGAAACAAGGGATGAGGTTCAGATGACCTGCAATTCACATTTGTTTTACCACCTTCTGGCAAACAGACCCCCATGTTGACTTCAGCCCATTGCTTCACTAGAATAAAGTCTACCAGGGAACGGAGCGCCCGCTCATTTCCTCCAAGCGATGCACAAAACTACACCTGCCACCCAAGTGAGACCACCAAGGGCTGTTTGGAGAGCAAGGGAGGATGCTCCCATGAGGGATAAAGGGAAAAATCTCCCCTTCAGCTCCCTGACCCGAAAGGCAAGCAGTGCAAGGGGAGAAAACGTGCAACAGCACAAACAAATGCTAGCTGTCCCACGGGTGTGAGCCTGCCAAAGCGGCTTCCTCACTGGACATTCAGCCTGTTGAGCCCTCAGAGCAGCACGATCCGTACAGCTGGGCTGTTCACAAATGCTTGCCAACAAGGAATTTGTAACTCAGGGCAGGAAGGGGTGAGACATGGAGGTGAGACAGCCACGGCCGCTACTGCCGTGCTGGGGAAAGCAGAACACATCCAGGTGTTTCCCCACCATTCTCCCCAGGCTCAGGGGCCAGATCCCACTGGCTGCATCTCAGGCTTTAAATGACCAAGAATAACCACCAGCTCTGGTCGCTGGGGTCAGCTGGCACCCGCAGACCTTCCCACAGGCACAGAGCGTCTTCCCACTCGGGAAGAGCGAGCAGGAACATTGCTGCTGCCCACCTGACCTGGGAAAGCGGCTTAGGGGTAAGCAGCGAGATGAGAGTAGCAGGGCAGGGGCCAGCACACCAGAATTAGCTGCCACACGGAAAGGGGATTACACGCGCCGGCATGTCCTGGGGGCAAGCCAGCAGCCAGGGCTGGCAGGCAGGAGCTGGCTGGGGATGGGAAGGATAAAGAAGCCGGGGCTGGGCTGGCCGGGCAGGAGGCTGGGGATGGCTCCGCAGCATCATCCCAGCTCGGACGCTGTGGGCAGGTGGCAGCCACTGCGCAGGGATCAGGGCAAAGGGGAGGGAGCAGGCCATGCCTGGAGCACAGCCCAGCTGAGCATTAGCAGTCGCCAGGGGAAGCCACCCCCACCGCTTAGGACACACGCACGGGAGGCTGTGCGACCTGGGGACACAGTTGCGCGCACAGCGATGACATTCGGCTACTGAGCAGCAGGGCAGAAGGTGGTAGGGTGGAAGCTGGTTTTGCCAGCGCTTTCTGTGATGTGGGTTCTTCAGTGACCCATCCACCCCTCGCCTGGGTATCCCTCCTGTTGCCCACCAGCCCAAGCCCCCCCACCAGCACACCAGCTCCACGCATGACAGTGCCGTGAGGCTACACCTGGAAGGTCTGTGCTGTCCCTGCGGATGGTGCTCCCATTCCCAGGCATCTGTCCCAGCTCTGCTGCAGAGCTGCTTCCAGCAAGGCAGAGGCAAAGTGACGAGCTACGCTGAGAAGCTACGGTCCAGTCTCCTCCAAAAAACCCACGCTACTGAGCACAGGATCTGAAGAGGAGGAGGCGCTCATGCCTGTGGCATAGACGAGGAGCATCGGGCCGAACACGGACTAGAGGCGAAGGTGGAAGAGCTGCATTTACCAGCAATATCCCAACTCTGAAGCAGTGGGGATAGAAAAGAAATAGAGGCAAGAAATGTGACAGATTAATGGTCTGGAGCTGAAATATGAGATCAGAAATTTCAGAATATGCCTGCATATTCCAAGTGCTCTTTAAATTTGTACAGTCTAGTTACTCTATTATGTAAAATTTAATTGCCTAAGAAATACATATAGGTTCATGCTCTCAGCAGCCAGAGCAAAAGTTGCTTTTTTTTGCAGTCTTTTTTCAGGTTGGTTTTAAAGACTGAAATATGAGCTCTCCTGGGTAAAGGGAGTTTACTAAATCAAGTGCCACTGTTGCACTGGGAGCACAGAAGGACACAGCCAAGCAGGGGATGCCGGCAGGGTCTGCAGAGCTGCCTCCCTTTGCTGTGCACCGTGCCCCGCTCCAGAGGGGCCGTGGGAGGGCTGTGATGGGTGCAGAGCAGGCTGGCCAGGCAGCCCTTTTGGATGGATAATCCATCTGAAAACACCTCCTGGGATTCAGCACGTCAAGACACACGAGCCCAAGGAAGAGCTGAGCCCTTGGTCAGGCAGAAATGACAAGGTTTGTTAAACTCTGGCAGCAGAGCCAGGCTGGCACCACAGCAGGGCACCGGGCAAGCATAACGCAGAGCCACAAGGGCTTCTGCTGCTCTTCTGCTTTGCCCTGTGTGGAGCAGGCGCTTGGGGAGCACCGTCACCGACCCACAGACCACTGAGGACGGCCAGCACCACCCCTTTCCTCCCCTTCTTGTTCTCCCAGTGAACGGTCTGCTCAGAGGGATGGAGAGAGAGGGATGCTTGGAGGCAGCATGACTACAAGAGACCCTTGCTTTGAGCGTTGGCAGCGCTTTCTGAGAAAAACCCATCTCCTCTGACCGGTTTGCAAGGATGAGGGATCAGGGATGACCCCGTCCTGGGTAAAGAGCCCATTTGGATGGGAAGAAGCTCCTCAGTGGGGGCTGGACACAGACGGCTGTGAGTCGTGTCCACGGGCAGCACTTATCCAGGCAGCGCGAGCCTCCCCTTTCTGCCTTGGATCCATCCTGTCCTGGTGCTGCTGCCTCCAGGGCAAGGGGAGATCTTCCAGAGCTGAGGGCAAGCAAGCAGCTCCTGGAACGTACCAGCAGCCAAGGAGAGAGAAACGAGGCACGAGCCTGTGGTCTGTGAGCCCGGCCCTTGCAGACGACCACGGGATCCCAGCACAGCCGCTGCTCTAACATCTTGCCCCATTCACACTCCCTGGGAGCTGGGGAGGCATCAGCTGCCGAAAGGCGAGGGCTGAGCTGTGCTGCTCAGCAGATCTCACCTGCAAAGCCATTCACCTCCCTCTTGAAGCTACCGGGCGAGCACTAGCGGTGAGTAATCCCCGCAACAGACAGTCAGCCTTACAGAAGCAAAGCAACCAACAAAGGGATATTTAAGGTTGCTACCGAGCACTTAATATAGTTTATATTTACAGCTTAATGGCTTTTCAGCATCACTAACTTCCATTCCAACAAAAAGACTTCTACTGTATTGCCTCAGCTTAAGTGCTAACTACATCTTCACATTAATAAATATTTTAAAACAGTGGAACTCTAAACTCCTCTGCCACAGAGCCAGCATCTGCTCAGCTGGAGTCTGCATTTGCACATGAGAGAAAACAGATGGAAAAACACCTTCTGGATCCCCAGGACCACATCAGCAAGGAACCTCTCCAGCCCTACGCCATGGCACTCTGCCTGGGGGAGAGCTGCCTCCCTTCTCCTCCACCTCCCAAAGCAGTGGCCACAGGGGTTCCCACGGCCCCCGTAATCCAGCTCCTCCTCTGAGGGCTGTATCTGGACACCAGGCTGGCATGGAGGGCAAACCAGGCTCTGCTGGCACACCCCTTCCCAGGGATGTTTCCTGGGACTCACCCCATGGCTGATGGGGCCAAGCGCTCAGCTCTGTCCCCAAGGTGCCCCTCAAAATTCCCCTTCCCACACCCTTTCACACCCGAGACCTGCGTGCCAGTACCTGCAGGGGGAGGCCCTTCTGTGTAGTATCCCCCAACCCTCACATGTACCCCAAAGTCTCCTTCCCCGCACTGCTGAGCCCAGCAGATTCAGGCCACAGCGCAGCACCATGGGCACAGCAGGGAAAACACAGACTTTGAGCAGAAGATGGGCAGAATTAGCTCCAGAAACAAGATTTAGAGCTGTCTTTGCTCAAGCCTGAGGGAGGTCACAAAATGAGCAGGAGACAGTCACACTGCGGGATTTTGTGGAATGGGTTCCACATGGAGTGGAACTTCCATAACTTCCTTCGTGGAGTTACGGACCATCTCAGACCTCCCATCTTCTGACCATGAAGAAGGCGTAGCGCATGCCTTCATCAGCATGAATTCTCAGCGTGCAAGAAGCAGTCAGTATCGCAGAGAGCCATGTCCACACGAGCTGCTGTCCATGCAGAGGGGAGGGAGACTAGAAGACCTGTACATTGTCTGGTGAAGACTAGGCTGAGCAGAGGACCTGAACCATAGTCTTCAGAGTGTCCTTCTCACAAGCCTATAGCCTCAGGACTATCCCATAGACGCTGCTCCACAAGGTCTGGGTTTTCCCAGGGAAAGGTCTCAGAGAGCAGAGTTAACACTGGCTTGGTAGGTGGGCTGCACTGGCAGCATTGGACCAGTCTGGCCCACCACAGGCTGCACTGCAAGGCAGGAACGGGCAGGAACACGGTCCCACCTGCTAAACCACAACCCTCAGAGGGGCTCAGCACGCACTGCCCCACCTGCATGGCTGACAGATGGGTCATCTGAGGGTGCTCTTCCTCATAACATTCCTCCCTGAGAGCACCGAGGCAGGTTAGCTCAGGGAAGTAGAAGAAAATACAGATGGACCTGCTCAGGGCAGGCACAGGTCCTTTCTGCAGCTCTTAGTCCATGGATCACCTTAGCTGTAGTATGGGTCCGTGGCCACAGGGCACCCTCCACCAATGTCCCTCCAGGCCAGGCTGGGACTTGGTTTGGTCCTCAGGTGAGCACGGTTCTCCCACGCAGAACAAGTGCCATGATTTCAAACCCCTGAGAGATGCACGGAGAAATCTGAAAAGCCTGTCATACTCTAAAGGCCATCCAGGCTCAAGGAATAACTTTTAACAAGCCAGGGGAACATTAGCAGTGAGCCACCAGTACTTCGAAAAACTGATAAGCCAGACCTGCTCAGCCACCCCAGCTGCATCACCAGAGATGTCCACCAAGCCTTCTGCTGCCAGCTGCAACACCCAGCTGCTGGCCTCTAGCCATGGGCTGCCTGCAGCAAGATGTCCTAAAACTGTCTCCAAACTAGCTAAGATATTAATGGAGCCATCGAAAAAGGCATGCTGTCCATGCTACACGATCGGCAGCTCAGGAACTTCCAGTAGGTCCCTCGAGCCACAGTAGAGGGTGGTTCTCCCAGAGTGACAAAGCTGCCAGATAACAGCACCAGTGGGGACCAGCAGGGACTAGGATGGGCTCTTGACGCAGGTAACAGGCTCTGCTGCTCCATAGACATCCTCTCCCTCGTGAGCTTGAGATGCTCTGCTCCTCCAGAGACCCCACATCACGCGAGCAAAGCAAGATCTCATGGATCAAGGTCCTGTGGGCCATGGAGCTGGGCCACGCTGAGGAGTCCACCCTCTCCCTGCTATTCAAGACAAGTCCCTGGACAGCCTCCTAGCCAGGAACGAGTCTGTCCCTATGTCAGCCTTTTCAAATTCAAAGCTCTTGCCTGCAAACTTGCCCTTTGGCTCACAGTTGGGGTCCCAGCTGGCAAGGGAAGCAGCTAAGAAAGCAGGCAGAGGTACTGCTTTCATGTGCAGCAACAGGATGGGGGTTTGTGTCCCCATCCTCCGAGGGACCTAATTGCACACACACGCGCACGCGCGCACGCGCGCACACACACACACACACGCTCCTCGGCAAATCCATCAAGCAAAGCCACGGCTGAGAATAGCAAGCATATATCAAGCACAAACTGGTTCATCTCTGCGTTTAATTGTCTGGATGGTTTGCTATAGGAGAGAGGAAAAAAAAAACCCAAACCCACTTTGCTCTCAAGGATCCAGCTCTGTAAACGGCATTATGCCTCGACTTATATAGGAAATTTTACAAAGCTCGGTTGAAGGAAAACCTTGACTTGTACAGCGGGAGATAAAAATCCTTAGCGTTCACAAATGAATGTACCCATCTGCTCTGCACCATATTATCTCTCTCAGAAAGAAAGAAAAAAAAAAAAAAGAAAGAAAGGAAAAAAAAAGAAAAAAGTGAATTGAACTTTGGATGCTTTTCATTTCCCTACAATGTGCAGCAAACTGTGATTCCTATTCATTAAGAGAGAAGATTGACATTCATTATAGTGTGCATTCAATTCCTCATTCTTCTTCTACCCTCAAAATTAGTCTACAGAGGGTAGTAACTAGTAATTTCTATATTGAATTTCTAGTAACTACAGTGGGTTTTTTTCTTCCAAATAAGCAAGGCAATTATAATAAGACTCACTTCTTCCTAAAATGGTAAAACAGGCAGTGCCATTTGAAATCTCTGTTGCTTTCCTTTACAGCTGCAGTTAGACATGTGCACAAGCAACTCATGTTAGCTGCTGAATGAATTTTGGAAGAAATGCTAATACCCTCAAGCACAGGCAGCCCTGCTGTAGCTGCAGCTCTCACCCAAAATGTCGTGCAGCTCTGGATGCTGGCGACCACGATGTATTGTCACCTACGGGAGACCCATCCGTCCTGCGGCGCGCGCAGGGCCTGTGGCAGGGAAGTCACAGGGAAGTCACAGGGTGCTCTGCAAGGATCCCCCAGAATCACGGTCCAAACCCCGCTCCTCGACTGCACCGCGTCCCCCCAGGACTGGACTGTCTCCCGTGTAGCTTGGCCACCGCTGAGGTCCCCCGTCTCTGGAGATGCAAGGGAGGTCTGCAGCAGTTCAGATGAATGTGATCCTAGCAGTGCCATAAGGAGAGGCAATTAGCGTTTGCAGTTTTAACTAAGCAGCCCCATCTCTCCTTAGACAGCAGGGGACCTGCAGACGCTACAGACACATCAGACACCGCACGGCAGACGTGGAGAAGCAGGCTATCTCTGGAGCCAAGCAAAGCAGCATGAGGAAGTTGGGAACGGGGACAGCACCGATCCCCGCAGCCCACAGCTTCTGATGCTGGATGCGTGTTCAGGAAACCACCTTGTATAGGCTTCCCTGGTGGCACGGCCAACGTCCAAGAGTGCATGGAGGGCCCTCAACCTTCTACGCAGGTTTTTTAGGCAGCCCGGGAAGCAAAGCACATGAGGTCGAGAGCCTCTGGTCCTGCACAGGGTCTGGCTCCCCTCACCTTGTTCTGGAGGACATCCAGCCCCTCCTGCCTGCCCGAGGCAAAGCTCTCCAGCCTCTGCATCCTCCTGTCCCAGGTCTGACAGCGCAGCTTTGCCGCCCGATCGCTCCTCAAACAGCCCCTGGGCTGCAGCTGGAGGAAGAGCCGTTCCCACCTGCCTGGCTGGCTGTGGCCCGCTGGAGTGGTTCCTTAGCAGGGCAGACAGTGTGGGAGCATTACGCGGCTCTGGGACACACATGCTGGAGTGCGTTAACCTGGTCAGTGATCTCTGGGAAGACCCACCGGCACGTGCAGCCCCCATGCAAAGCCCTCTGCCACCACCCATCCAGACCTTCGATGCACGCAGGGTGGGCGTCCCACTTTTGGGTCACCGAGAGCAGACCAGTCACCGTCCTCATGACAATAGACAGCGAGGGCTGGAAACCTTTAAGCATAGGCACCCCGAGGAGGTGGGCTGGGGTGACCCCCCCCCCAGGGCCGCTTTGCTGGGGACAGGGGACACAGCCGTTCAGCACGTTGCACAGCTGCCTCGGGAACAGCTGGACGCAGCCGAGTCAGCACAGCTGGAGAGGCGTGCGTGAGTGCCACCACCGCGCAAACCCCCTGCACCTTCCCAACCCGCCCGCTCTCTGTCTAGACAGTGAAGCCTGAAACCAGCCAGACTTTTTTTACAGAGACACACAGCAATTGTATGTATTTTGCTATTTTCAGGCCAGACTCCAAGGTCCCAACCTCTGTTCCTAATGGACGAACTCGTGGCTGTCGGAGCTGCCTGGCAAGGCGCCACAAGGCAACAAGACACGTGCTCACCCGGGACAGGGAATGGTCAGGAGAGGGGGGCAGGTGCCACGAACGGACATCGGAAGACACAATGGCTTTATGAGGGGCTGAACCATCTGCCGGCAGAGCCCGCAGAAGAGAGATCAGTATTTGTGCCCCAGGGCAGGTGGAGAATAGAGTCTGTTATAGAAACCACCTGCCTGGAGCCTGTCAGGGCTTTCAGATGCTATCTGAGGATTATTTAGATTTTGCATCTTTGCCTGGCAAGTTCTCCTTTAGCCCCGATGATTTGTGAGCGCAGCACCCAGACGCTTGTCACACACGTCACCTCATCAGCCCTCCACTGACACAAATTGGGAGTTCCGCAGGGAGCAAAAGGCAGCCTGGACGAGGCGTGCTTCACGATGGGCTCAAACGTCACGTTATCAGGATCAGCTGAGTAATAAATCTTGCCAGGGACATTCAGACCTCTGAACCCCCCCAAGCAGGGGACACAACTGCCTTCTTTTCTCCTGAAGAAACCACGCCATCAGTGCCAACACATGAATTGAGATAGCTGTACTAAAAGCAGGCTACTTCCTTTTACTGGCTTCACTCCCACCCAGTAGCAATTCTATGTCCCTCTTGGCTATTTGGTGTCCTAAAGACAGTGGAGACCAGGAAAGCCCAGCCTGTCTGGAAGAAGAGCAACGTGGAGAAGGGGGACAGAGGAGCACGTCTGTCTTGGCGTGACACTTCTGCCCAGGGTACAGGTACAGTAATGTGAATTGAAATGCTACATCCCCAGAGACAGCATATCACAAAAGTTGGTGACACCAGCACAGCATCCATGTCCAGGAGAGGAAATGCGTCCTGAAATGGAAATATTCCACAGTGAGCTATTGCAAAAAAAAATAAATCTGGAGACAGAGGAAACTGCTCCATGTCACTCAGAAAGCCTGTGGACCTGTGGACCTTCCTTGCCAGCTCTCAGAGGACAAACGGAAGATAAAGCCCCTGTTCTCAGGACCTAAGTTCCCTGAAAGGACAACCTATGGAATTTCCTTGAACTCTTCCATCCGCAAGTACGGCAATTCTCTCCACAGCTTTCCACTACAACTCAGGACTTGAGTTCCTCATCCAGGACCCCACCTCCTTCTTGCATCTGTGCATTAACCACACCTGCAGCTCAAACCCCAATGTCCTTTCTCATTAGGCAAGTGAGGACTCCCCTTCTGAGAGGCAATTTTCCGTCAGAAAACGTGAACATGGTGTAAGCTCCATATATTAGTGACAGTTTCAAGAAACTGGATCAGGAAGGGATGTCTCCGGACCAGGAAGGTACTTCTGGTCAAGGAGCATGGAAAGTCTGAAGTTGCCTTAATGGTTAAGGCTTTGGCCAAGGTTTTGGGCCAGTTCAGAGCACAGTTTGCCAGCAGGGTCAGAAGCCCGCTCCACACAAGCCATGGCTGTGAGGTGATAACACTCTAACCCCCATTTCCATTTCCAGCTATTCTTCTTTGTGTAGATAATGCAGCATCTTCCAGCCCAGAACGCCTGCGCAGCCTTGGGGTGGGCTG
Organism: Chionis minor; assembly: GCA_013398295.1. Taxonomy (NCBI): domain Eukaryota; kingdom Metazoa; phylum Chordata; class Aves; order Charadriiformes; family Chionidae; genus Chionis; species Chionis minor. Next base: position 176,707 of record VZSF01007798.1, on the reverse strand, counting down.
TCGCTTCTGGCCACGTCTGGTACAGGGCTCTCTTGAACCAGTGTCCCTTGGGTGACACCCACCATCGGCCACACGCTCTCCAGTTGTGCAGGACGGGGAAACCCACCCCTGCGCTGCTCCCACCTTTCCATCCGCGTGGACAAGGCAAAGACTGTGCTGCCTTTTTGGTCCCCAGGCAGCCGCAGGGAAACAAGGGCGATGCCAAGGGCTCTGGCAGGATCCCGAACCCGCAGCTCTCAGCTGTGAGACCAGCAGCTTTCCTGTGCCATGGCTCCCTTTGCGCTGCTGCCTTGCTCCTGAGCCGCGAGGACAGAGCGGGCAGCATCCTCCCCACCGCATCCCTTGTCCTGTGTTTCCCCTCCAGGGCTCACAGCCCTTCTCCTGCAGACTGCTGTGTTTATTGTTTATTAGCTAAGGAAATTTTAATACACCTTGTGATGGATTCATAATGGCACTTATCTGAATTTACAGAGAGTCATAGAATACATAGCAGAGCTTCTACATTCTCTTAATTAGCACCCAAGCAAATAAGAGCACGCTAGATACGGAGATCTTTAGGGCCTCACGCTCCCCTTCTCGGAGCCACTGGAGATGTGAGTGTAATTTCAAACAGTTAAGGCTGCTTGGAAGGGCACCTCCAAGGTATTTGTCATCACTTTCAGAACCCTTATTTACTCTCTGCTGTTTCCAAAAACCCCTCTGGGAGCTGGGAAATGAATCTATTTTCCTACTGAAACCCATCACTTGGACATCTTGCTTTGCTATTTTTAGGGATGCTTGTGAAGGCAGGCTGCACTCTGCTTCGTTATTTCAGGGTCTTGCTAGCCTGGAGCTGCCCACGCTGGCTGTTATCGGAGGGTCCTGGAGGAGAGCCCAGCTCCACAGGTTGGCTTGTTTTTTGAGAGCTCCTGCTCTGCTGACCCTGAAGCATTTGTCCTAAACAAAGACAGATCTCTGCTGGCAACTGTAATAACTCTGCAAAAAGCTGCAGGGAACACTCTGCACCAGGACCACACAACCGGAGCCATTCACAGTGCTCTTCAGGTGTATTCCGCCTTCCCAAAGCCACACTTGAAGCTGGCACAGCCCACATGCGGTGGAAATGCTGCAGAAGTAGGCATATCCCCACCGGCAGGAGCTCATAAAAGCAAGAGAGCTGATGTGGCAAGAAAGGCTATGGCATGGATGGTCCCGCAATGAGAACAAAGCCCTCCAGGGATGTTGATACAGTCCTTGGTTATTCGCCTGTGCTGAAATCCATCTTCTCTGCACAGTCACTCCTGCCCATGCTGTAATCACACCTTTGTTTTGCTCCATAGGTACCAGGGGCAGCCTGAGAACTCAACCCTTCATCTTAGTCTCTGGCCTGAGCTAGGACGGTTCCATCAGTCACCGCGAGCTTTGACAGCTGGGATTCCCTTCAGCTCTTCGTCTGTTGCACATTCAACTGAACAGGGAGCTCCCTCCTGCCGCAGCAGCATCCTCTGAATCCGACCCCGGAGGCAGAGGAGCCCTCTCCGGCACTGGCACTGGCTCTGGCTCCCACGAGCCGCTCTTGCCACCGTGAGATGTGTCACTGCTGACAGCTCCCCCGCCCAGCACCCGGCGACAGAGACATAATCCTCCCCACGTCACGCCGGAGCCAGCTCAAGTCACCCAAACATGTTCCACCCATCACATCACGTTGGTCTGCTTCTGCTGACAGAAGCAGAAGCTTCTGGGGCAGCTTCTGCTGACAGTAAGGCAGAGCACGTGAGCTCCCAGCGCTTCCAGAGCACGGGAGCTCCTGCTCGCAGGGACCACCTAAAGGCTCTCTGGAGGATCCAGCACCCCATGCTGTGGGCCCACCAGATGCATCCCCAGAGACAGAGCATTTGCCACTGATGCCCACTCCCCTCCCGATCCCAGCTTGATGCCTTGAGTGACATTTCCCAGGAAAAGAACAGCACAGTAAACTCAAAGGTTAAATTTGCATATTTCCTGGTGCTGCTATGAAGAGCCAGACAGTTGGTTGGGATGAACTGCTGCCAACCTGCTGCACTGGGAGCACAAATACCCTGTGCCCACCGGGGCTGAGGGACCCTTTTGGGTGGCACCATGCAGCTTCTCCGTAGTGGCCTCTAGTTCTGAGAGGGCGCAAACCAAAGGACCACGAGCAGTGGAGGGGACGAAGCTTTGGCCATGCAGCCCAGGCTACCAAGGAGGAAGCCAGCATTGCCTCCATCACCCCATCTGAGGAACACCCCATCTGAGGAACAGCCAGGACCGACTGCATCCTGGGAAGAAGCAATGGAGGCACTTCTGTATTAACTAGCACGACATCTGCTTTCAACAGCGCGTCTGGGACTGTGTCGCTCCAATAATGGGCCCAGGGAGGCCACAGAGAGTCTCCACAAAAAGCTCCAAAGGCTACCAGCTCAGCAAAATGCTGCACATTAAGTACTCTTTATAGTGTGTGCAGAAGGGCTGTTACAAATTCAAATGAACAAGCTGCGAGTGAATCACCCGACAGGGAAGGGTTGGCTTCAGCTACGCAGAAGCAAAGCAGCAGTCAGGGAGGGCTGTCGGTGGGAGAGGGCTCAGGCTCAGCCACAAGTGACTAAAACACAGGCAGAAACTCTTCGGCAGCGCACGTGTTGGGAGAAACAGGGTCTCCCTTGAAGCAGGAGCACCGGACCACCCTCTGGCGCCCGTTTCCCAGCTCAGTAGCGTCATGTAGCTCAGCGTCAGTCCTTCGGTAACACTGAGCTAATACTGTCCACCATTGCTAAACCTGTATTCAATATTCATCTTTACCTACCACCTTCTGTTTCCCAGGCCTTGTTTCTGCTCCTCCAGCTGTTTGTGTTACGCTTTGAAGAATAACCCACTCGCTCATCTCCTTAGCGAGCTCCTCCGAAGCAAGAAACCGAGGTGGCAATGCTTGAGAAGGAGCAGGTCATGGGGACACACCTGCCCCCGGAACTGTTGGTTGAGGAGAAAACGGGGCCTAAAGAGGGGCAATCCTGAGGCTGGTGGCACCAGCTGCTGGTTTTCCAGAAGGAGTCACTCTGGTGGGCACTGGTGATGACCCCTCTCTGCATGCCCGCAGGCAGCAGGGCTGCCTCGCATCCTCAGCTCCCCTCCATCCCTGCCAGAAGCAGGAGAGCCTGCAGGTTGGTATTGCTGGATGTTTTCCTGGAAATATAAATACACAGCCCTTGCTGCACCTTCCGCAGACTTTTCAGCAGGACCTCGTGGGAGGCTGCTCCGGAGGACTCTCCCGCTAGCGAAACACTCTCCTCCTACGCTTTTCAGCGTGTTGCCATCTGGCTGTTGTATCAGAAGCAACAGCCAAGCTATCCTTCTGTGCCATTTGTCACCGTGCTTTCTCCTCTATACCGGCCCATCTTTTCCATCTCCCTTTGACATCAAGTAGCTCCAGCTCCTTTCAGCTCTCTTCACGTCAAACTCTCTTTGGATCCTCAGTAAATTAAGTCTGTTTGGAGAGAAGGGGGTGGAAGGAACCATGATTCTCCCAGGGAGGAGGCACCACTGATTTGCGTACAGACTTACCGTTTTCTCCCCATCCAGTTTTTGTCCCCCTTCCCCACATGCTCCCATTCTGGCTGCCAGAGCCCCGCATGGAGATGTGCACCAGGCTCCCAGCTGCCCTGGAGCCCAGCGTGCAGGTGAGGACGGGGAGCACTGCTATGCCCTTCTCTGCGCCGAGCCTCGTGCCTCATCAGCTCCAAAACCATCACATCACACAGGGCTCGGCCCCTGCAGCGAACAGCAATGCTGACTGCTGCCCGGGTGCTCGGTGGAGCCTGTCAGTAGCCTGTATTCAGCATAGGCATTTGATTATTTCTGTTCCATCAGCCATTTTGATTATTTTTGTTCCATGTCTCTGATTTTCCCATCTCTTTTGGGGGACAAGCAAGTTGCAGCCCCTCGTGCAACAGTCACCGTGCCCTGCCTGCGTGCCCAAACACACATATGGCCTCTGCTCACATCCCACACACGTGCACACTGTATCCTGCATCCCGGCATGTCTACGCGCTGTGGTGGGTATGTTGGTCTCACAACCATGCACCCAGCCTCACGATCCAGAAATACCTGGGGCACTGCACAAGCGTGCACTTGGCCCGACCGACGATGCCCATCACCTTGTCCTTCCCAAGCATGAGAGATCTGGGGGGAGCTGGAGCGGGAGCTGGGGATCATGCAAGCTGCTCGGCAGGCTGACTCCAGCCTGAGCCAAAGGTGGATCGAGGCTCTTTTACAGGAGCTGTTGGGGTGCACTTGCAAACACTGTTCATCTCTTTTTCCTCTCTGTCGCTTTTGACACTCACAATGAGGTGCAATTTTCCTTACCGCATCATTTAGCTCCCATCATACTGAGAGATTCCTCTGCCATTATAGCCCTGTCTCCCATTATCACTTCCCACGTCTCCTGGTGCCAGGTGTCAGGCTCATTCCTTTAATTCACCAGATCTCTCCGTTTTAGAGAGCGCGGTAAACGCCTGCTCTGCTCCAGCCCGGCGTGCAGGGAGAGCTTGCCTGTCTTTTTTAGGAGTCCAGTGCTGCATTCCCTGCGGTCAGAGCAACGGGACTCAGCACCTGCAGTACCGCCAGCCATCAGTTTGCCCATCTCCTCCCCTGGGATGTTCGGTCTGCGCTCAGTCTCTTGTGAACACAGCGGAGGTGGGGACAGGCAGGGGGGGGATGCAGGCATGACGACTGTCACTCTCCTCTCCGGATGGAAGGACAAGGAAATGCTGACGAGGATTTATCAGGAGGGGCTGTGTGCCTTGGTCACACACAGTGGTGGTGGGAGCCGCTGGCCCATGACCTCTGCATGTCACCCACTAAATCATTTGCCTGACAGCAGGTCACCAGCAGAGCTGGACCTCGCGCCCTGGCCAGGTGGCCCTGTGCTCTGCTCGCTGGCCCGTACGCTGCCTGCATTGCAGCTGGCAGCAGCAGATACCTCAGCTCAACTACGCCCGTCTCCCACCAGCACACAGGGAGCAGAGCAAACCCCACACCCATCACTGGGTTTTTTTAGGACTTCTGACATCAGCAGTTTCCCCCCGTTGAGCCCACGCCTTGCAGGGTGGCTTTGTGAGCAGGAAACAGGGCACAAATGTCCATGGCAAAGGGAGTCATGCTCAGATGAGCAGCGGTGAAGCCTTCATTTTAGGAAGAGAGGAGCAAGCTAGACCGGCTCAGAAAGCCAGTCAAAACCGACGCGGCTCAAACACTTCCAGAGGGTCCGTCTCAGCTGCAGCGAGAGGAGGAAAGAGGGTGCAGGCAGGGAAACGAGTCCACGGCACACAGAGATCTGCCTTGGCTGGCACCCACTGGGTGTTTGCCAATAAAACGAGCTCAAAAGGCAGGCGCTGAACACGTCAGCACGTTGGGATCCCCCTCCGGCACTGAAGGCAGAGACTGTGCAGCGCAGAGCCCCGGGGAGCTCGACGCCTGCCAGTCCTGCAGCCCATCCCTCCCAGCGCAATCCCGGGATGTCTCACAGAATGCCGCACAAGTGGCAAGGCTGGAGCAGGCAAAGTCTGTTCTGGGGGGATCCTCATGACAATAGAAACATGCCAGGCACACCTGGGTGAGAGGCAAGCCCTAACACCCATGCAACACGCGCCGTGCCAACTTGGCCACCAATTCACGCGCGCGGCGACACACGGTTGGTCCCTGCCGGCTCCCAGCAGCAACTTACCGGCTGCCACCTCTCCCAAGGGAGAGCAAATTCCCCGTCCATCGGATGGGAGAGTGCCAAGGGGCTCCTCCACCTGCTTCCCCATGTCGGCTGCAACCAGAGATACCTCTTCTCCATCGAAAATGGCATGTGTGCACGCCCCAGGGGGACACAGCTCAAGCTCTCCCAAGCTCCCGGTAAATCCAAGGTCCTCAGGAAACGACCAAGCAAACTGCTTTGAAGAAGACTTTGTCCCCGCAGCCCAGCTGGCCACCCAGACGCTTAGGATTAATTGTAAGCCTAGCAAAACACTAGGAAAGCCAAAAATAAATACAGCAAAAGAAGAGCATTTCCCACTGGAAAGCCATGGCCAAGGAAAGTCAGTCTCTTCTGGGCTGGTTCCCAGGAGGCAGCTCAGATTCGTTTATTGTGCCACTCATATAAATGTCTCTCTTTGGCTGCGCTGCTCCCTTGGTGCTCCCTTCCAACCTGGGAGAAAAAGGGCCCATTATTCAGGGACAACGCCACTCCGGGTAGGCACATTGCTTCCCTGCCAGGAGCATTCCAAGCCCCACACAGAGCCTCTTCCCAGGGCTCAGGACCACCCTCCGCGGCACACAGCGGGGGATGCAGCCTCAGGAAAAGTGGAATAGTGCTCGCTGACCTGGGGACACCCTTTAAATAACCACTGCCTGATTTCCAGACCAGCGCTTCCTTCGGAGCTCAGCCAGTGCCCCCGCAGCAAACAGCGGGTCACATTGGACGTGGCTCTTCCTCAACAGACTGGGAGCGATGGCTCAGCTGTCTTGTGGATAACACCAGACCCAAAGGTGTCACCTCTTCCCAGTCTTAGGAGCAAGCCACTGCGCCTCGGCCAGGCTGTGCCGCCCGAGCCCCTGCTGAAGTCTCACTTCCCCGCACGATGTCAGATACTGAGGGTTAAAGATGAGACGTGGAAGCCTGCAGGAGCTGACACCCCCATAATGCCCAGACAGGCCTGGCTGGCAGGATCCCTTTGCTCTCTGCTAACGCTGCCTCGCCCAGAGGGCCCAAAATTCATTTTGTGCATTGAAATTGAACCAACCAAGCGAAGGATTCGGCAGCTGTTGGTCTCCAACAAGGAGTGCAAATGTTGGGGGGAGCAGGGGCTGGATGCAATGCAGCCCACCGGCCCAGCCGGGGCAGCTCCCCAGGGACTTCCCAAACCGCCCCATCCACCAGCCTGGCTGAGCCAGGCGAGCAGGGAACTTCCCACACCGCGGGCATGGAAAGCAGCACCGGCACGCTGCCTTCTCGCACCGAAATCCCGTGCTGGCCTCTGGAAAGAGCTGGGCTGCTCTGCGGACCTTTCCATGTTGTGTGGATGCTCCAGAAACAGAGTTTAACAGAGGAGCAGGACCAGAGCAAAAAGGCAAGGTGACCTCCGGGGTCGGGCGATGCCCTCCTGCCCGCTTCCAGCCCCCGGCTCCTGCAGCGGGGGTCCGGGCCAGGAGCAGAGAGGGCAAGGTAATGCCTGCAGCAGGTGACCCCTGCACGGCAAACGGGCTCGTCCCTGGTGCTCAGCCCAGGGACATCCCTGCCCAGAGTTCAGGTGACAGCAGATCCTGGCCTGCTCCCGCTGCCGATCCCCCTCCCGCCTCACATCTGGCAGCAGCTGCTGTCCCAGCGGGTGGGTGATGGTGCATGGAGGGCAGGTCCAACGGGCCACCTCCACATCCAGCCTCCTCGTGGCAGAGCAGCCCCCCGCCGTCCATCACTATGGAACGTAGTTAACGCTGTCGCGCAGGACTGCGAGCTGCTGTAATTACCGTTATTAATTCCCCCCTCTCTCCAGGATATATTAGCCACAAATTGAGAAAAGATGCCGACAGAGAAGTCTTGAAGGACTTGATAAATCAGCTGCTGACAAAGAACCGATGTCTGCGCTTCAGCGCGGGCAGGACGCAGCCCCGGAGCGTGCCCAGCACCGCTCTCCGTCCCACCCGTGCAACCCCTCCGCCAGCTCCCGGCCACCTCGCCACATCCCCCCACCTCCCACCCTCCCTGCTGAAGCAGACCCTTGTTAGCAAAGTCCGAGGGATTTGGCTGCCCTCAGTTAACACTGCTTCTGCCCAAACCAAGCTGAACGTTGCCCATGCGGGCACCCAGGAGCGGAAGCAAATGCTCCCAACGCAGCTGTCACGATGCACTTGGAAGTCACCGAGGGGCTTGTGTTTGCGGTTGCGTCTCTCCAGGCAGCCACACCTCTTCAAGGGAAAGCCTGAATTCAAACCAACCGCGTTAAGCAGCGGCAAACCTCACCTAGTTTCATCTTCACCCCAGTTAAAGCCAGCCTAGGCAAAGGTGAGTGGGGACAGAATTAAGCAAAGCTGCGATGAGAGCGCCCGTGCGGACCAGCAGCAATTGGCCTTTATGGTGGCCCAAGGTCCTCCACCGAGGTCCGAGCCCTGCTGTCAGCAGAGAAGCCAGGGGAAGCCATCCGCTCTGAGCTTATGGAATGAAAGCTGCCAAATCTCTTTCGGCCCTAGGACAGTGAAGATTTTCCTCCTGCCATTCCCAAAGCACCTCCTGCCCGGCCGCAGAAGCGGATGTGCAAACGTTGAGGGCAGCAGCAGGAGATGCCGCGCTCCCGGAGCAAGCCCCTGTGCTGACACTCGGTGCTGTCACTCCTGGCAGCAAAGGTAGCCTGAACGCAGAGGAAGGGAAGACTACCGCCAGCCTGAAGCCTGCTGGTTCTCGCAGAACGGCTGCGAACCTGCGCAGGAGGACAGAGCGCCCGGCGATAAAACCAGAGAGGCTTCACCTCGCCCGAGACAAACAGCTCCAAAGCACCCTCCGGACCAGGACATGGATGTTCTTGTGGAGCACGGAGGAGTACATACAAGCAAGCATCCCATTACTCACCTGACAAAAGGGGCCGCTGTCAAATCTCCCAGATGCTGCGAACGACAAGAGCATTCTCGGTGCACAGACTCCTGCCGTTTCTCTGAAGGGAAAGGGACAGACAGCCCTCTAGTGTAAAGCCAACGCTAACCATGTTTGTGCGGGCATGGCAAGCATTAATCACAGCCAGATCCACGCTGGATGCCTGCGCTTGGGAAGGGACCTGCGCCCACGGAGAGGGATTTGCTCCCCAGCCGCGACTTCCCACCACCCCTCGAACCACGCTGATGTCGTGGAGACGTGCAAGCCCCGAAGGTCCCGGTGGCTTTCAGGTGATGATTTTTCTCCGCAGAGACAAATACGATGTTAACAAACTCAGTATTTGCTCTTAGGATTTCAAAAGATGCCTTTTGTCAGAGGAGGGCATGTCGCCTTCACAGCCAGACACCAGCACTCACAAAAGGCTTCTGAAATCCTGACTTGCCCGGCAGCTGATGGCAGGTCTCTGACAAAGCCCCCCGTGGTGCCTGGAAGCAGGGAAAGCTGAATTTGGGGCCTCCAAAGATTTTTTTCCTCTCCTCTGCCTCCTCCCATTCTTTTTAAGAGTCAGGCTGAGTTCACATCTCTTCCCCGTGCATGTTGCTGTGTTATGCACATGGGGTATTGTACGTGGCTCTGGTCATCACTCACAGCCTTAAGAAAGACACACAATTAAAATCAATATTTAAAGTCATCAAACAAGCACACACAAATTTTAACGGCCACACAATTCACTCCGACATAACAACGCAGGGTGCAGAGTTGAGAGCTGTACTGGAGTGCCGAGAGCATAGTTCTGCCCACAGTCTTCAAAATTTAATGAAAACGCACCAGTTTTAAACACTTTCCCAAATCCAGCTCACAAAATCTGTCACTTTGATGTGAATGGTCCCAGTCTTAGACTAATCAGTCACTTTTACTTTCTCTTTAATACCTAAAGACGCAAATGAACTCCCAGCAAACTGCATAGCTTCAGGAGAAGAATTTAGCAGCCAGATGGTTCTTGCAAAAGATTTGTTCCTAATGAAAAAAAATAATAATGTTAACCCATTTCCCCACAGTTGCCACACAGGAGATGGTGTGACACATCAGCAAGCAATTCTGAGCTGTTACCTTAGAGCAGCACTTCTACTGTAGAAGTGCCCCTTCTTCCTAAGCCATCATGTAAATTATAATTATCACTAATAACTGATCAATTAGTATAAGTCCATGCAAGGCACTATAATTATCCCATGCACTCAGGGAAGAAAAGAAAGTGTCAAATTTGGATGCAAACATTCCTTTGGTTCCAGCGGAAGGTGCAACACGGAGAGATAAAAGAAAGTACAACAGTTAAAAGGCAGTAAGACTCAAAGAGCCATCTGAGGGAACGTGTCGAACTCCCACGAGATGGAGCAAAGCTGTGACGGGCTGGAAACTCCCATCCAGGCGGTGAACCTCACTCTGCTGGTACATTTGCATTTGCTTTCTCTGCGCCTTTTTTTCATCTCCATGTGCAATTGCAGCTGTGGATGGGGATCAAAGAATAGCTGACAATAAAGACTCTCCAGACCTTCATGGAGACCTCCTTGGGTAAAGTACAGAAATGCAGGACAAGAAAGCTTTTCTGAGTCAACTCCAGGAAGTAAGCAGCAAAAAAAGTTTGGCAAAAGGCCTTTGATCACCTAAGGTTGTTGATGGTGGAAGGAAGAAGGCAACCCATATCAAGGACTAGCTTCTCCTTACCTGTCTGGGGTGGAACTGGGGCAGCAGCATGGGGAAGAACCATTCAGCAGGGCGATCTGGAGAAGCCAAGTGCAGGGTGGGAAGCCTAGACTTCTTCAAATGTTTCTGACCCACTGCTAAATAACACTTCAGTAGAGTAAAGAAACACATTCCTGTGCAGGGAGGCATCTGTTTACCTAAATGTCCACACTTTTTGAATTAGCGAATGAGGAACAGTATTAAGAAGCACTCACTTGGTACAAGAAGGGCATGAAGTGGGGGCAGAATGACCCCACACATCAATACCAGCTCACACTGCAAAGTGTGAGCAGCAGTCTGCTGTAAACGGTCGGGGAGCTATGGTGGACACCAAGGTGAATATGAGCAAATGGTTGTTCTTACTATGCATACGGCAGCTACACCATGGGCTGTGCTAAGAGGAACGTACAGCTCTTCTCCACTCAGGACTGGGGAAGCTGCACCTTCAACACTGTGTCCAGCTGTGGGCCCCTGAGTCCAAAATTAACACGGGGAAACCAAAAAGGTCCAGTGGAGGGTGAGCTAGATGGCCAGAAGCCTAAAGCATATGTTCTACAAGGTCAGGTAGAGAGAGTTAGGATGGTTGGGTCTGGCAAAGAGGAGGTGAAGGGGCAATCTAATTGCAGCCTACAGCTGCTCAAAGGCAGTTATAAGGGTGACGGAGCCAAACACACCTTTGTGAGGCCAGATGACACAGCAAAGAGCTGTGGCCAACAACTGCAGTTTGGGATGTTCAATTCAGACATTAGCAAAAATTTTTTCATCAGCTCCAGTACTGGGAAAGGCCAGCAAGTCACTATCGTTGGAGGTTTATAAAGCTTGGATAGAGAAAGCCACAGCAGACCTGATCTGACATTGGCAACAGCTCTGCTCAGGGTGGGTGTCTGGACCATGCAGAGGGCCCTTTCCACCAGCACCTCCAGGATTCTGGGATCTGGCCATGCTAAACTATGTCCCCACAGCATTTTCTGCCACTGCATGGTGTCCAGGAAAGGCTTCCAGCACAGGGTGCGTTTGAGGACTAAAGAGTTTCTGGGAAACTTTGCTTTAACTAACATTGACATGGGGCACCGTGCTGGGAGCATACAGAAAATATGTCCAAGGGCTTTATCCCCAAATGCAGTCAGAACAGCAAACATGGGTGCAAGACAGAAATGTCTGGGACTGTCTGCTGCCGTCCCGAGCGTCCCTGCCAGGGACCCGGACTGTGACTTTCAGGTCCTCCTCAGTATCTCCCTCAACGCCTGCTCCTGAGCTCACAGGGACGATCACTTACTCCCACCAAGTATGGACCACCATGTGCACCACCACTCCTGCCCCACCACTGCCATGCCTAGTGACAGACAAGAGGTACCCTGACTGTGCCAAAGGGACACGGACCACTCATGGTCCACACATGGACCACACAGGCCAGGTGACAAAGGTCTTGAGCAGCCTTGACCAGACAGGCCAAGAAATCTGAGCTATGGAGGAGAGGATGTATCCAGCCTTGGAGATGACATCCATCCTTGAGAGGACAAGCCGCTGAGCAACCCGATCCAGCTTTGAGCAGGAGGTTGATCAGATACCTCCAGATGTCTCTTCCAAACTGTTCTATGATTTTATGAAAGCAGATATTCTGTAACCCCTGCCTTGCCTGACCCATGCAGAGGGGACCCTGACACCGCTGGCTGTCTGGGGGAGAAGGGTTGTCCACTACTTGCCAGTCATCAGGCTGATGCCTCGTACTCCGGCGCTACCAAGAAACTGCTAAAAATCACAGCACTGGAGTGCTCTCTTGCTTCCAACTTCCACGACATTTTGCACATGCTTGTGCTTTTCTTGCCAACCAGGAAGGCTACAAAATAAAACTCAAGTACTTTTCTAATCCCCTGATTCCAGGAGCGGAGACTTGAGAGGGACAATAAACTCTGTAAAATCTGCTGGTCCTATTGATCAGCTCCAAGCTAACAATGCAAAGGTTGTGGGGAAGGCAGGCCAGACCACAAGACAAACCTGCTGTTGATGCAGCAATACCCCCAAGGCGAATATCATTGGTCTTGTCACCTGACACTGTGTCACTGCTAAAGAAGTGATCGGCAACTGCATAAACCTCCATGTTTTAGCTCTGGACAGACCTTTGAGCATATTCTGGGTCACTTGGGAGGTAACTCAGCATCACTCTCCCAGCGTTACAGCTGGAAAAGCTGAAACTACATCAGAAAAAGGCTCATGGACCCGGTGAAGGATGCAAAGAAGCCAGAAGCAGGGCCAAGACCAGGCGCCAGAAGCAAAGTAAATACAGACAGAGCCTGTGCAACACCACACGCAGATGTGTTTTGCCTCACATACAGGCAGGGCCTTTCCACGCATGCCACACACACACCTTCAGAAATATCTGTGTTGCTTTGATGCTGCTCCGCTCTCAGCCTACGTATCATCGCCGAAGACCATCATAATGGATAACCAGCCACCCAAAACTCAAGCCGCAGCATGTCTCGATAGCCACGATAAGACACCAGTGCAGGCTGAGGTGAGTTTGCACGTTTTAGCAAAGTCTGTAGGAATTGCTTTGGCATCTCTGTGCAAACACGGAAGGTTCCACCCTTCGCTTCTTTTAGCTGCTTATGACTTTTCAGTACAACTGTCTCCTTTTCCCTCAGTCTCTGGAAACCTCCAGGAGCTGCAACCACAAGCATGAAAGGGGAGGAGAAGCTGGGCTTTGTAGATGCCAAGCCCCCCTCCTGCCTCCCACACCTGTGTGTGATGGAGAAGCCCTGAAGCCCTGTTACCCACGAATCCCCGCCAGATCCATCTGGCTCTAGGACACAGTACAAAGCTTTCCGCACGGACAGGAGGGAGAAGTCCTAGGGCAACTCCCAGCCCTTGCCGGCACCAATACTGTGATGCTGCCTCTTTGCAGTGGCACAGGATGCTCCTATTTCACTGTGCATGTGCCTCCTGCATAAAAAAAAAAAACAAACCAACCATCTCTTTAGGAACATCAAAAAAGGAGCTTGGCACTCGGAGATATGTCTTAATGAAGGTGACAGCAGCAGAAAGCATTGCAAATCCAAGGGGAAGAGAATGCACACCTAATTAGACCGACTCCTTTCTTCTTCCCTCAGTTCCGCCTGGATGCGCAGGGCGAGTCCTGCCCTGGGACTGCAGCTTCCGCCTCTCCGCCGGGCTGCAGCGCGGCTGGCCTGAGCTGCAACTGGCACAGCAGCCCCGTGCAGGCTCAGAGCGGAGATTAGAGCTCAGCGCTCCGCAATCTTCCTTGTCCTGCTTTGTGCAGAGGCTCCGGCTCAACTGATTTTCCTTCTCCCTCCTCCTCTCCCTCAAGGCTCAGGGGGAAGGGAAGGGAAGGGAAGGGAAGGGAAGGGAAGGGAAGGGAAGGGAAGGGAAGGGAAGGGAAGGGGAGACACTGCACTTCCCAGGGCAGGCAGCAGCTCCCCACAGCCAGCATCACCCTGCATACACAGTGGGTGGCAGCGTGCCTGAGAGCCGACCTCCGGAGCATCCTTCCCTTTCCCTGCCCCCATCTCACAGTCTCCCTCACTGCTTCCAGGTCGAAGAAGGTGGAATGTTCACACAGGGTGCTGCTGGATTTTGCAGATTTTGCGCGTTCCTTTGGAAGGCTCACTGGCCAAAGTTGGTGCCAGAAGAAGATCACGCAGGCACAAGTCCTTCATTACTGGCACACAGATTGTCACAGTGTTATTTGTGGCCATGTGAGCTGTGGGCACCCCCCACATCCCCTGCCAGCTTCCAGCTCCACGGTGAGCCACCAGGACACACAACCCTTCCCCTGCCCTCTCCTTCCGAGCCCCCCCGAGCAGGGCAGGTAGCGACGAAAGCAGAGGGTGGCTTCGCAGCAAACTGTCCCCGTCCTCCCCTTGCTCCTTCCCACCACTGACTCCTTCGCACTCATCAACAACACACGGTCCCGGGAGATTTTCCCTCAAGCAAAGCCCGGAGCACCTGAACATGGGATGGAAGTAATTAATTAATGACGGACATGGCTTGTTAAGAAAGAACCCCCGCGCTGGTGCTGAGCCGCACCGGCACATGCTGCCCACACGCCACAGCAGCAGAGAGCGCAGCGGCGGCTTTCTCGCAGCTTCTAATTAAGGTATTTTCTGGACCAGTTTTCTCTAGCGCTCTTAGTGGGGAAAACATCGCAGAACCAGCAGGGACACGACGACATCCGTACTGATAACAACGCCCAGGCATGGAGCAATGCAACAGCACCTCCAGGCACCTCCTCGCCCTGATATTCCTCGTTAGAAAACCTCTCCAAACACAGCCTTTGATGGTCCCACAGAACAGGGATCTGAGGTACGTGCTGCCCACTGGGGAAGGGGGGGGACCAAGCCCAGGAAATGCCACGGCCCCTTGATACAAAATGAACGTTATACAGAAAGAAAATATAAAAGAATACACTGATGGATGGTGTTTTCTCTCAAGAAGAAGAAAGAGCTGCTCTCACATCGGCGCGTAAGTAGTGTCTGAGGTTGGCATAGGCTCTCGTACAACAGGGGTTTGTGTTTGTTTCTTTTTTAAAAAAATAAGTTTTATAAAAGAATAAGCATGGAAAGACCTCTTTCAATATAAATACATTGTCTTAATAAGGCAGTAAGTGCTGAGAACGCCGGGAGAAAGCTCTGCCTGTCAGACTGGCCCTGGTGACTATTTCTGGCTCACAAGGCACTCGGAAGTATTCTGGTAGCCCACGGTGGGAAACGTAGTCCAGATACAGCAGGACGGTCACTCATCTGTACATAATCTCCCAAGGTTCATAAGGACTTCACAGACACACCTACCAGCAATCCTGGCTACCCAGCCTCTCACAGGAGCAATTCATAACTGCAGGGAAAAAAAAAAATCATTCAAACCCCTCAAAGCCTTGTTCTATAAATAAAGCCGTTGTAACACAGTTTTTGTATTTCATTATCTTCTGCGCTGTTTCACGCGGCGCCGGTAGCAGCTGGGGATGCCACAGTGTAGAGGAAGTGCCGTGCTGCAGCAGGATCGGGAACGGCGCGGGAGAGGCAATCCTGGGTGCCCGTACCACACCCAGCACCTGGATACGGCTCCGCACGGCTGCCAACCCTCCGGCAGCAGCACGGTAGACAAACAGCCCGCACGAGCACCAGCTTGGCACCAGCACACAACCGTGGCGTTCAAATCGGTGGGTAACCCGTGCCCCAGGCACAGCAAATGGATGCTGCAACACCGGTATTCCCTAAGGGCCCGCCGCAGAAGCCACCGGCTGCAGCCTCCTCCCAAGGTGTTTCCCAAGCAGGAATAAATTGGGCATTTCAGAATGCAAAACAATGCAAGCCCTCTAAAGGAGGCGGTGTGCCATACGGATCGGAGCTTGGGTGGGTCCTCTGATCATCACAAATAAATCAGCCAGAGAAAGAAAGAAAGAAAAGAAAGAAAAGAAAGAAAAAAGAAAAGAAAAAGAAAGAAAAAAGAAAGGAAGGAAAGGAAGGAAAGGGAGGGAGGGAAGGAAGGAAGGAAGGAAGGAAAAGAAAGAGAAAGAAAGAAAAAGAAAGAAAGAAAAAGAAAGAAAAAGAAACAAAGAAAGAAAGAAAAGAAAGAAAGAAAGAGAAAAGAGGAAAGAAATAAAGGAAGAAAGAAAAGAAGAAAGGAAGATTATATTTGTGTCACTGATGGGAACAGGACACAAGCTGGAGACGGCACACATGGGAAGAGACTCCCTCTTCCAAGGCCAGCAAGAGGCTCCCTTGACCAGCAGCCGGGACGGCAGTGGAGCTCCTGCATCGGGCTCATCGCTCAAGTTAAGAACTGCACCCCGTGGGCTGGGTTTGCAGCACACACACCTGGCTGGCACATGCTTCTCCAAGTAGGTCTGAACCTGCAGAGCAAGAGCGTGTGTTCCTCCAGACGCAGGTCCTCATTTCAGGTTTCCCTGCAAACGGCCGAGGCACGCCGGTACCGTGTCTGCAGCCCCCGGCTGCTGCTCCCGATGCAGCCCCGGCCCCAATCCCACCGGGAGCCGGGAAGCAAAGACTATGGCCAGGGTTGCCAAAGCTGGTGGAAAAGGGCTATTTTCAGCCCGAGGATCCCGCCGTGCCAGGCCGGCTACACGCCATGTGCCTCTCCCCCGGCGGGGCGACCCGACGTCGGGGTCCCCCCCCCGCACCCCCAGCTCTCCGCAGCCTCTGGGTAACGGAAAACCGGGCTGAGCCGAGGCAGGGGAGACCCCGAGGGACAGGCGCTGCGGGGTCCCCGGTAACCGCCGACCCGGAGCCTCCGCAAACTTCCCCAGCCGGAGGCGGCCGCGCTGGGGGAGCGGAGCGGTGCTNGCGGGGCGGGGCGCCCCCGCCGGCCGGGGGGAGGCCGGGCCGCCCCAGCCCCTCTCGCTGCCCGCGGGCGCTGCCGTTCCGGCCCCCTAGGCCGGGGTGGCGGCTCCGTGCCCGCCGCGGGATGCGGGATGGAGAGCGCGGGATGCCGCTTCCCACGGCCGCACTCGGCCTGCTCCAACTTCGGGGGGAGCCCGGGCGCCCCCAAGCCGAGGCGAGGCAAGGGGCGCCCCCCGCGGG